>BQNB010137097.1:0-17904 GCA_026074375.1 Tanacetum coccineum
TAATAGCCTGCAGCAATGACTTGGCATCTTTAATGGAGTTAAACTTCAGTTGATGTTCATTAGGGATTCCCATCAATAAAGTGCTTCTGGCCTTCACCTTTAACCTCCTTTATGCCATTTCGTCAACAGTTGCAGGAGCAATTATAGTCTCAACACCTTCAACAAGTTTTATTCTTAGAGGTGCATTACCATTGTTTATGACTTCCCATAGAGAATAATCAACCATCTGGATGTACTGTTCCATCATCATCCTCCAAAGCTCATACTCACCTGGTTTGAGCATAGGCAGTTTTGATGCAGCCACCATAAGTACTGAGTCTTGATCCATGTCTTCTTAGCAAAGTTTCTCAAAGCAACAAGCTCTGATACCACTTGTTGATCCCACTTTAATAGATCTTGAATTCCTTAGCTTGTGTAAGGTTTAGTTATGCAAGATAAATCCTACACAACTATGATAGAAACTTTGTTTGATAATACAAAAGATTATGCAAAATCTAATCTTTAATATAAGAAGAATTCTTCAATGAAACAGTAATTCTAATGAACACTCAGATTAACAAACAAAAGCTTCAATATATTAACAACAAATTCTAAATAGTATTAAGGTTACAAAACCTTGAAGCTATGATAATTCTGTGAATGACTCGTTTTTTATACATAGAACTCTATACCCTAGGACCTCCTTTTATACACCAAGAAGGACCCTATTCGATTACAATATATTACAAGAAACTTAGAATATTTCTTAAAGATCGACTCCTATATAAATAAACAATCCGTTATTACTAAGTATCCTTGATCTTTAAAGCAATCTTTATCTTCTCTGAGCAGTCTTTATCCTTTCAGCAGTTGTAATCTTTCAGTAGTTGTACCTTTATACCAGCAACATTAACTTTGAACACTAGCAGTAGTAAGTAGTAACTTATACAGCAGCAGCATTAACTGTGTATAAGTAGTAGTAACTACTTAGAATATTTTCTTCAATCTCACGAGTAATAACAACTTTACTCTCGAATACTAACATAACTAGCAGTACAAGTTACACTACCATAAGTAACTAGCATAGTAATATAACGCTAGCAGTAAGTAACTTACACCTAGCAGTAGAAATTAGCAGAACTAATCACTTTAGCATATTTTTAATTAAGATTACTAACAGCACTAATTTAAGCTTAGCAGCAGTAACTAATACCTTAACAGCAGTAACTCTAAGATCATTAAGAAGTCTTTTAATCCTAACATTTTATATGAAAAGGCTTACGGTTGATCATTCTACAATCTTTCACCAGACGTACCACTCCAACAGGGCAGCTGAAGCACACATACATGGCCGAACGACAAGAATAACATGTGTGTTTAATCACATCCCCATTTGAAATTTAACCAACGGTTAGGATGAAAATGATATAGGTAGGAACCTTCTAACATTTTTCACCAAAAGTCATAAACCAACGAGGCACTGAGACATGCATCACAATGGCCGTTAACGATGAAATAAAGACATGCATGCTCCGCACACATCCTCATATCGCGTAAACCAACGGCTAATCATCAGGTGAGACAGGAAAGTAAATTTGTTGTTAAATAAAAAATCAAGAACACAAATAGATTAAAGACTAAATACAAGTTGCTAGACACTTTTCCCAACCGTTACCTTACCATGACAAAGACCACGACTATTTAAACCATGATCATCAGATCAAAAACAACAACCTAAGTGCTTTCCCGTAGGGAACGTGATGCAAACTCCCAATCCATCTAAACTTACATACTCTACAAAGGTACGTGACGTAGCTACCCACTTAATAATTGATCCTGTCTCGTGTAATCATACTTTAGATACGTGCTTTGAGAAATGATTCTTTTCTTCTTCTTTATTTGTTGCAGATTTTTCTTATTTTGTACCAATTTTTTAACCTATGCTTCAAATCCCGCGGTGTAGTTTTACATCTTCACGATCATAATAATTCCCGATAATTCCTTCGATAGTTCCCGTTGTTTTTTTCGAGGACGTTAGTCTCTCCACACATTTAGGAGATGACCAAATCATATGAGTTTTGACTATAATATACATTCCCATTTGTAATGTGCAAAAATCCACCCACACCAAAGATAAAAAATGACACAAGACTCGGGAAATACAAACTTTACACTTTAAGCAACTAGCAACTGTAAATTAAACTTAATCTAACAGGGTAGGTTAAGGTGTAAGGGTGTAACGAAACAAATAATTGGTATATTCCTAACGGAATTGGCTTCGACAGGGTTGTTCTAGTGGATCTTCACTCTAAAGATGAGAGTGGAAAAGGGTTTAAACTGGAGGTTAACTAACTGGTGTAGTTAGTTAATAAACAACATGGATAGGCTTTTTTGGGTGTAATCCTAAAAATTTACCAATGTAAACAAGTTACTCCATCTAAATCCATAGTACTCATTATTGAGGTCTCGAATAGATATACCAAGCCAAGTTCTAAAGTCTACCACATCACTGGCAGTGGAATTTAGGTAAACATTTAGAAACGGATAAGGTTAAATCCTCACAATATCTAATAAGGGTTATTGTGTGCGGGTTATGTATCAAGTAATTTCACAAAAGTACGCTTGAAAATTTTTTAAATTTGAGCATAATTTAAGCATTTTAGTATGAAAATTAAGACAAGTATCATTCTAATTCCCATCCCCCCACTTGAATTATACAACATCCTCGTTGTATAGATAAAACTTTAAATATGGGAATTAAAAAGAATTAGAATGAGAAACTCCCTTGATATTTGCTCGCTAGATTCTCCATATAGGTATATTGAGCAAGATTGTGTGTTGAACAGTCATCTTGAAGTTTCAAGACTCTAAAACTTCAAGATCTTCATATTTGTAAATTCTCTACCAATATTTGTCAATATGTCTTTCACGAGGTCCTGTGTAAAATATAGGAAAAACATGCATTCCTATCTTGGTATCTACGGTTAATCTAAACTAAACTAAACAAACTAAATACGAGTCAGTCTGGTGAATATGCCGTATCATGTGCATGAATACGTTGTATTGCCAGAACTGACAATAATGTTTTTAAAAAGCATAAAAATAAAGACAGATAACGTCCAGACAATCAATACGCCGTATGGTATGGATCGGATACGCCGTATTGATATCTGAGAAGACAGACTCGATAAAATTAAATAACATTTTGGGTTGTCTCTCGGGAAACACTTTTGTCTACAGCAAAGTCTTTAAGTTAGACTTTTCTTCAGCTTCTCTTACACTTGAAATCGCTCTCTCTTCTCCATTCTGCTCTTTGGTGTGAATAACCTGCTCGCTTCCGTAACATATTCATGAACTATGGTGTTGAACTTACTGCCAAGCTTGATTCTATCATACACAAATGAATCAAAACGTCATACCATGATATACATACAAAAATATGAGAACCTCTTTCAAAGTTAGATACATCACGATATGAATAATTAATATACAAAGGATAGAAACAAAATATAAGGATAGGGGGATCATTGGTCATGCTACTGCTGGTCCTGCTGGGCTGCGGAGGTGTTGGCCCCGCCATTCCTGCGTCTGACGCACCTCTGGTATGGTATATGGGTCTCAGAGTATGGCGTATAGGTAACTCGAGCAGCGTCTAATAGCTGTGCAATGCCACTGACGGCCCATACGGTGAATTTAGAGAAATCCTTGGCCATAGCACCAATCACCTCACGCTACTCAGCTAATGCCCCACGAATATCGTGCAAATCCTCCTCTAATCTGACCATCCTTTGTGGCATAGTCCTGGCAGCAGCTGGTGGTGGCGGTGGTGCCTGTACGGGTGCCAAAACAGCCTGGTCACCCTCGTCAACTGTAGGAGAATCCTCAGTGACTCCAGGGACACCAGCCGCAACATCATTCTACCTCTCTGGTCTTAGGGCTAGCCAAGCCCAAGTATCATCTATCTCCTCACAAATCTGCAACCTCACTAACTCAGCCATATCAATAACCGAGAGTGTAGGGGCAGTAACCGTCAATCCCCGAAGCCTCTCCCCCGTCAGGAGTCTAAAATGCTTAGCTAATCAAACTATAAACTGTCCTCCAAAGATAAAAGCCCTGCTCTTCCTCCCAGCAAAAAAAAACCTCAAGTAACTAGCCAATAAATAAGGGACGTTGACCGAGCCAACGTCCATCCCTCTCAAGTAAAATAGATCAGTTATGGTCACCTTCTCAGGTGCCTGACTCTTCCTAGCAATACTGCATGTAATCAACCTGTGGCACAGCCTAAGAATCGGATCCCTAATAGAAGTGTAGGACGGGGCTGTACCAAGGAAATCTCTAGCTGATGAGATCCCAATCCAATAATCTCTCAGATCCCCCTTGTTAGGGATCTGCCTCGCACTCTCGGCCTAGTATGTACCGAATCCAATAGTGTGCATCTCCTCAGCTGTGTGTAATCCCAAGGCTAAAATAAACTCTCTCCAGCTCATACGCCTCCTAACTCCCCCTAACTGAAACTGTAAGGCTTCAGCTGTGTCTAAATCAGTCACTGCCTCTCCAAACCTAAACGTGTTGAAAAACTCCAGAATGAGCTCTTGCACCAACAAGCATCTAATATCAAACAGCCACCTCCACGCTCGACTAGTGAACATAATATGTCCCTGAGCATCCCTGTGTTCCATCAGCATCCTAGTACTCAACCCCTCAGCCATCAAATCTGGTAATCCCCCAAAGTCGAACACCTAAACCCTGTGTACAAGTCGAACAACAAAACCGCAGTTATAAATGGTTTCCACCCTCCTATATAACCTAGCCAACCTCTTTTCTCAAACTCCGCTATCAGCATCAGTTATGTAATCCATTGTACCTAGGTACTAGGTGCCTCTGATCAGGCACGTGGTTGGAAGAGCCCATATTTGTAAAATCAATTGAGAGATTACAAGGATATAAAATTTTAGACAACTGTTTGAGGTGTATTCACGTATTCATAAATGGATACGCCATATAAGGGTCAATATGGTCAATACGCCGTATAGATTAAAACCAATATGGCATATGGGTTTGAAAACTCAGGATTCCATGTTAAAAATCGATGAGATATAAATACGCCATAATTCATTATTACTGCATACTACGTATAAGGTTTAAATTGGGTAAAATTTAGTCAATACGCCGTATCTATTTGAGTGGATATTCCATATTGCACTATAATTTGAAAACGAAAAGGGGATTCTCATGTCTACCAACTTTGACCCATTAATAATACTTAAAAACTACCAGTTATCTCATTCGGGGAGGGGGGGGGGTAAAGGGACTTAAGCATAAAGGTAATAACACACACCTAAATCCTCAATCAATTCAAATCCTAACTTGCCTAGTTTTAATTCAAATTTAAATCGAAAATCGCAAATCGAAAAGAGAAAGGAGAAAGCTTATTACCGTATGATTGTGACAAAGAAAGGATGATTACTATCAAAACAAGAATGATCTCCAAGAATTTCTCTTGTGGTGAAAATAGTGGTAATTCTGAGAGAGTGGATTAATTTGTGTGTGAAAAATTATCCGGCGTATCTGCTGGGTTTTTATACCCAAACTCGATACGCCGTATTGGTTTTTGTCCAATACGCCATACTGGGCAATTTTGTTGACTTAGTCAACATAAGTTTGAAACAGTGGATACGCCGTATAGGTGTTTTCCTAATACGTTATATCCGTTCTTGGAGACCAATTTTCCTAATTCAAACAAAGTAAAGAAAACGTACCTTGGCCTCCGCAACATTCTTGTGTAAACACCATCCTTATAATACCATTTAGGGTCGAATGGGATGCCAAACGGCACATATAAATTCTTAATAAGATTTAGAAGCATCCCGTTGTTAAGATAATTCCAAGCCATGATATTAACATCTAATTCTATGACAAAACTTTCCATAATGAAAATTTTATTGATTTTATCGTGACTTGCTTCTAGAAATTTCTTTGACCCTTGTGTATTCACATTACCCCTCGAAGACTGTATGATATCGATTTTATTATCTTCATTGTCCTTATCCGACTTTAAATTATCGGGATAAATTATGTTGAAAGGGAATAGAACACTAAAGTACAAAATGTTTTGTTCCACTTCATCATATTTGTATAATGATGTTTCATCTTTCAAATCAAATTCATCGATATGTTGAGGGCTTAAAGTGGGTTCAGTTAAGAAATCTGATTTAGACGTTAGAGCATCATTGTAAACAATGGCTGGAAATTCATTCTCAAAATCTTTAAAGAAGTCTAAATCATCAAAACAACTGACCTTTGGCTCGGGTGATGGAAACGAAGGCATATTGACTTTTTCATTATCATTTTCCGAATCCGTTTTCAAATCATTGACAGAAATTATTTTATAAGAAAACGAGTTTTTGTCAAAAATTACCGTGTAATCTTCATCGTCGGATTCGTCAAACGATATTCTAAAGTCAATTTCATTGTTGTTAAGAGAACTTACCGTGGGTTCACAAGAGAGTGTTTTTTCAGATGATAACTCGTCATTAAAGACTATAGCTGGGAATTCGGTTTCAACGGATCTAAGGTCGTGAACGTCTTCATCATACCAGATCTTACCATACTTAGCAGTTTCCCAGTTATACACCTTACCATGCCGACGAGCTTTTTCTTCTTCAAGCCTGATGTATTCTTCCATAGTAATGTTCGGGTTGTCCATCCTGTAATAAACTTGCTAGGAAAGAAAACCGTCAAATAACTTATACGTCGTATTCAGTAAACTGAATACGCCGTATTACATAAACACAATAAACAGACAAGATTATAAAACTAATTTGAAATTGTAAAACGGAAGCCTAAACTACACTAATCCTAAGGTATAGATCTAATCTAATAACCAAAATTAAAAATACAAATCAAGATTAATTTCACTCCCCGGCAGCGGCGTAAAAAACTTGATGTGTTTTGATGTGGTTTTTATTTATGAAAGTTTTAAGAGTTTTAATTTATATTTTGCCATACTTAAAAACACACTTTAACGGTCTGTATACCGCGGGTCGGTGGAGATTCGTGGTAATAGAGTGTCTCAAACACTTGAAGCGGATTTTAAATCACATCAATTTTATTAATATTTTGGTTTTACTATCTAAGTTAAATCTAATCTAAGTCAAACCTAGCTAAATTCTATTTTTAGTTTCTAAATCTAATACCTAACAGGTAAAAAGGGGGTTTTCAGCCTGAGAGACTGGCACGTTTAGTGGTGACTAAATAAATTCAAGACACATAAACCACACGCAAGTAAATACAAAAGATAAAAGAACGGTCAAAAGTCCTTATGAAAGAAAACTTGTATTAGCATCATTAATACCGATTAGAAGTTGGTTTGTTTATTCAGTGCAAGTGATTACTTATCTCAGGAGGTGGCATATCTTCTTAGACTTAGGCAACTTCTTCCTAGATCTAGACACATAATTATGATCATAATTAAAACATCTAAATACACCATGGTGTTTTTCAATTCATTGACGACGCGATAAATCTACTATTTATTTTAGTGTCGTACTCGTTTGCTTGTAATTTTCATGTATTAAGTAAAATCGCTTGTAAGCTTAAAAATTAGCGTCAATGTAAACGGCATCAAACAATTAAGCGTTTACTTCAATCAAGTAAAAAATAATTATTATTAGAATAAATTATGAACCTTGTTCATTTTATTCTTTTTATCGGCTACGTAAATTTATACGTGTTCGCGACCAAATTAAGTTTAGGCATACGAACAACAAAAATAATTCTACACTCAACAAACTACCTACGATTTGTACCCAAACACTCAAGAGTTTTTAATAAAATCACTGAGTAAGGTTAACATTATGTTTCACCTTTGAACATTATAAAGAAAAAAAAAATAAAACAATATACAAATGCATAACCAGTAAACACCTTTTTATTTAAAAAGACTACACTATAAACTTGCATAAAATTCACTAGACAATATGTTAATTATCAAAGGACTTCTAGAAAGCCCTACTTCCCCTCCTAATCCCATGCTAAAAACCAAACAAGGAGACAAGGAGCTCACAAACTCACCAATGGCTTTGTACATGCACACATGACATTTAAACACAAGCTTACCATGATTCTTAGACCAGAAACCAAGATCCTTAAAAATAAAAAAAAAAAAGAAAATAGACTTATTGCTGTTCCTTGACTAACTATTGCAAACTTTTGACCACTCTAACCCTTATAAGTGCAAGTAACACATAGATAGCATGCATACACTTTCACACTTAGCAAAAATCAACAAAATAAATAGGAACATCCACCCTTGGTCAAACAAGGCCTAACGTCATGAAACACCCTTTAACCCAAATCCAACAAAATTTCTACAACCCATACACACCTATACACATCATATCTAAGATATTCTAAGATATTTCCAAGCATTGGTTAGCCATTTACAAGTAATTGTCAAGAAAAGGAAAGCTATGGTTTTAGTTGGAAATCTAGGGTTTCTATTGTTGCTAGCTTTGGTTTCTAGTCTAAACAAGGGTTTAGATTGTGTTAGTCATCATCTTCATTCACCATAAGGTCATCTTGAACTCTTTATGATCTTACATTTATCATTAATATGCATATGTTAGTTTCATTATAGCTTGAATCACCATTTAGGATTTTGATCATGTAAAAAGGAGTTTTTACTTGTTGTCATCATAATGTACACTTTTATATATCTTATGATGTTAATGACATCATGTTAAAATGGACACATAAGTGATTTACACTCTTGGTTAAGCATAAAAATGATTATGTATTAATTAGGGTTTATAAAGTTACATAATATGTTACAAGTATAAGAAAGGCAAATGACATATTAATGTTGATTATGGACTTTTAATCATGTTACTTGAACACTAAAATAAAGTCATGTTGGAAGAAATACACTTGTACACTTATGGTTTATATGTAAAAATGGCTAAGTATAAACTTGGAGTAAAAATGTTACTTATGAAGTTAAGGAAATTAAAGTGTTATATGACTTGGTAATTTGGACATATGAGGATAATTCGGGACTAATGGACTCTTATTATATGTAACACTTATGTCATAAATAAAATATAAGGCTTATGGTAATGTTATAAAGTGTAAAATATAAAAACAAGGTTAAAAATAGACTTAATAAGCTCACCCAAACTTTCTGTCCAAATGACATATTAATGTTGATTATGGACTTTTAATCATGTTACTTGAACACTAAAATAAAGTCATGTTGGAAGAAATACACTTGTACACTTATGGTTTAATATGTAAAAATGTGTGGGCAAGCTTGTTTTGTGCTAAGTATAAACTTGGAGTAAAAAGGTTACTTATGAAAGTTAAGGATTAAAAGTGTTAATATGGACTTGGTAATTTGGACATATGAGGATAATTAGGGACTAATGGACTCTTATTATATGTAACACTTATGTCATAAATAAATATAATGCTGTGGGTAATGTTTTAAAGTGTAAAATATAAAAACAAGTTAAAAATGGACTTAATAAGCTCACCAAACTATCTGTCCAACAAGTGAATAAAAATATATTTATTTTATATTTTTATAAAAATAATACGACACATAGACGATTCCGAAAAGTAAGAAACTTGTCAAAACGATAATAACGAAAAAGTATGGTAAAAACAAGTTATACGATAAATAAACGGATTTATAAAAAAATTTTTAATAAAAACTTTTATAAAAAATATTCAAAAAGCAAGTTTTGGTATTTTTAACAAATTATACATAATTTAGATTCCCAAAATGATAAGAATCGAATTTTTCAATTAAAAAAGAACGAGTTATGAATTTCGCGAGTTTACGACAATTAATACTTTTATAAAACTATTTTTAATAAAAAAGTATTGTTCATGACACAAAAATTTATTTTTGTAAACCTCATAAATAAAATAGAACGTTCGAATACGAGAACGTGCTCGAAAGAATCGCTAAAAACGAAGCTATAACGAATAAAATACGACGTTTACGGGTTTTACGATAACTAAAACTTTAAAAATAACTTTATAAGTGATGTGAACAGTAAAAGTACTGTTCATCAGAGGATCAAAAATATGAAAATGTCAAACTATAAATAACCGTTACCTAATACGAAAGCGTAGGCCATAAGAAACGCAAAAAATCGGACTAAAACGCGAAATTTACGCCGTTTTACTACAACATTAATTATTAACAGTTTAACTAATTAAAACGGGCAATTTATTCAAAACAATTAGAATGGTGATTAAGCTGAAAGAATATATGTTGTTATCAAAGTAATGATTTTACGTTTAATGTTGGTTCAATATTACTAGAGAAGTTTCAAAAATGAGGCCACTTCGGTCGTATCGACATTGCTGAATTACGATTTAAAGTGTCCTAGCTCCTCATAAAATAATAACATATCACTACATGACCACTTAATTATGATACCCGAACGATAGTATGATGTAACTAACTTAGACCTGTATATGGATGTAGTTAACGAAGTACATGGAACTTATACGATATAGACCTAAATACAATATGTTGCATCTTACATTTCATGAACGCCATTATCTGTGATTAATTTGGATTTAACAGAACACAAGTTAGTTCATAGCCAATAGCCAAAGCCTCACATTTGAACGATTTTCAATGATTTATGACTATTAGGGTGGAAACATCTTTGTTTTATAAATTGAACGCAATGGATATTTTTATATTGATTACATTTGCCTAAGTAGCGATAACCCAAATTGAGCACATTATCAATGAACTGTCAATGCATAGATGTAGTAGTTAATTACATTATGATAAGCGCCGAATGTTAATGAATAGATCTATTTGGGGAAACGACCTCCCCGTTTCGCTTGACGAGCTATCACCAGGGAACGAACTATCGCATGTCAAATTAGTGGATGTTTCGGGTTAAACATCTAATCGGCAGAAATTGGCAATATATATTATTGCAATAGAAAGGATTGTCGAGCTTCAGTGTCATAGAGCATAGAAAATATAGATCTGGTTTTGTGATGTCCTGCAAGTGTTTTGCAAGTATCACGGGAAAGTCTTGCGGTCCTGCATATTATGATTTATCAAACCTATGAATCACCAACAATTATTGATTACGTTTTAAAGCAATGTTTATCAAGAGATCATAAGCAAAAGGTACCAAGGATACAATGGTTGATTTTGTATTGGGATGACATCTAAAGAAGAAGGTTGTAGTAATGTTTTGGAACTCATGTGCTGTGAACCAGTACTTTGTAATAATAATAAGGAACGAAGTTAAAGCTTCGTGGCTAATTGTATCAAATATTTTGTTAAATCCAATGTATCAGTTTTAAAACGACTTTTTGGTCCTTCTATATATATCTTGTGTTATTGATCTATGAAGTAACACGCCCCGGACTCTTATTCCACTGCGACCCAATTTGGGGGTGTTACAACATCTGCATAAAACATCCTTATTTGCTGATTATAATCTATCTTATGGATTAAAGCAATGGTGATCTTGTTAAACCCTAGCTCATAGAGACTTTACCCACTTACTGCTTAACGGGCCCATTTATACACTATAGCTCCACCTAACCAAATCTTTACCCATTAATTAGAACTACTTCGTTGATCCCAAGGGTCCACCTACCAGTCCAACACTAAAGCTCACAATCTAAAGGAAATATAGGTATGTTAAATGTGATCCTATTGGGTCTAGAAGTAAAAATTAATATATGAGAGTTATCCCGGCATCTAGAACTTGGTCGTATCCCTAGAAATTATATATTTGGGATTCTTTATTGGATTATTTGTGCCGTTGAATGATAGGTCGCATATTAAAGCACATAAACAAGTATAAATTAATAAACATAAACAAGAATACAACGATAGATTAAGCAATCAAGATATAAACAAAACCAAATATTCAGATCTTCATAATTATGCAATCCCGAATGTATAGCCTCAAACATCATAATTAAAAACAAGAGTAATGGTCTTAACCAAGGTAAACTAACCGAGGTAATGAATGATACCAAAAACTAAACTATACAAAAGTATAAGAAAATAGAACTGTTGTCTCCCTATTGATTAGAATGCTTTGCAAAGACCCATCTCTCTTTTTGAATTTTATTGAGGTGATAAGGGTGATGAAATCTTCCTCCCATCTTCGTTAGGACCTCTTCTTCTCTTTCTTCTTTAACTTTCCTTACTTCTTTTCCTTCTTTTCTTTCTTCCTCTTTTTCTCCTCCTTTGAAAATTGATTTTTGTGGTTTAGGTATTGATAGCAGTTTAGATACACTATAAAATATACTATAAAAAATATTCCACAAAGCAATTAAAAAAATTCCCTAAGGAAAATTCACTCTTAAAAATATATATAATATAATATATAATACGTATATTAACGCGGGTTTTAAGTAAATGATCCCCGGGTTGTGTTTCCCCCCAACAGAATATGACTAATGCAATTGAAAAAAAATATATTTATATTTTTCCTCGTTTAAGCTTGGATTATGATTTGAATAAGCGAATGGATGATTTGATAATCTAAAGCAACAATTAAAATGGACAATTAAAAACAATTAAACAATTAAACTAATACGGGTAACAAATAAAACGCGACAATTAAGCAAACCTACTAAATTTAAACCCTAAAAATTTCAAATTAATTTATAAAACCTAAAATATGAAAAAATAAAAATTTTAAGAAAAAGAAAAATATTTTTTAGATTATTTTTGAATTTTTTAAGAATTAAAAACTATTTAAAACTAATTAAATCCTAGAAAATATAAAAAAATATAAAAATAATTGAAATTAAAATTTTCCTAAATAAAATAAATAAAAAGAAAATTTTAGAAAAAACAATTACTATTTTTTGCTTTTTAGATTTAAAGATATTATTTTTTAAAGATTTAAACTAATTAAAACCTTAAAAATAATAAAAATAATAAAAATTAAATCCTAAAAATTTTATAAAAATTACACTAAATAAAGAAAAAGTGCAAAACATTACTAAAAATACAAGCCCTAATTATTTACTTTATTAATAAAAGACAATTAAAACCTAATTAAAACTAAACCCTAATTATTAATTAAAATTTAATTAAAAACTAATTAAAAATAACCTAAGGGACCTAACTGGGTACTAGCTAACTAATGGGAAGGGACGTATCTGATAATATTAGGAAATGTGACAATGCAAGGGCCGAGGGCGTGGGGGCCTGGCCCTGAGAGGTGGACCAGAACCCGAGCGCGTGTAGGCGGCGAGCGAACGGGGAGAGGAGGGGGCCTGGGGGTGTGGGGGGGGGGTGGGGTGATGGTGCGGTTTGGGTTGTGGGTATTGGGATAGGTGTTTGTTGGGAGGTGGTTCTTAGTGGATGGGGTGGTGTGAAAATGGGAGTGTTTTAGTTTTTGAAGTTATCACAAACTATCTTTATGCTTCCTTAATACATTGCCGACTTTAGCTCTTTTGAGATAATAATATGGTGATTCTCAAGACAACTTTTTTGCACTAATGACCGTCTTGGTTGAGATTGGTTTCATATAATAAGCTCAAATTTTGAAAGTGCTTATTACCAAAAACTCAAAAGAGCAAAGTTGTAAAGAAGCTGGTGGGAGTATTTTTAAGATAAAAAGCAATTTGGGCATAAAACACACTAATAAGCTTACCTAAAAGCTTATGATAATAAGCTGACATCAGTAAGAGAGGCTTTATCTCACAGATTTAGAATATAAGCTTAAAAGCTCACAATGTGATGTTCAAAATGAAAACCAAAAGAAGTTTTGCAAAGCTTATAAGTTGCCTTGAAGCTTTTGTGAAAACAAAAATGAATAAGCTGGAAAATTCATTTAAGCTACTGCAATTAAGAACAAAATAGCAAACTCAGGAAATAAGCAAAATTCTTTAATATTAGTGCAAAACCCACACCTCTTTGTGCTTCTTCCATTGATGACGTGGCCTTTGAGTGTTGAAAGAGCTTAAGTGATCCATATAGACTGATATTCTCCTTACCATCTTGTTAAGAAGCTTCTGAATTGACAAATCCACCCCTTGATTTCCCAATTTGCCCTTAGTTTTAAACTGTGTGGTAATACTTTGAAGATGGTGAACATATCAGGGCTTTGGCGCCTTTTTTCTTTTAACTGAGTTTGGGGTAATTCATTGAGTTTTGGCTAAATTGCACAGAATGACCTTGTCTCTCTTTTTCCTTTTCTAGTTAGTAAATAACTTAAGGAATTGCAAGTTCATTCCTTGGGTATAGTTCCAATGGAAATGGGCTAGGTTAAGTGGGCTTTTAATTGGCCTTTTTTGGGTTTAGATAGGATCCGGGTAAGGTTATTCAAGGTATTTCCAGGCCCAATAAGGTTTTAAGGGCCCAATAAAAGGTGAGGGGTCATTTTTGGACATTTATGAAACTTGAGGGTAAAAAATGGAATATTATAGGGTTTTGTCTTTTAGTGGTTGACTTTGTTTGACCATGATTTGACTTTTCTGACTGAATTTGACTAGGAGCTTGACTTTTCTTCCGGCTTTTGCTCACTCTTCCGTTCTCGTGTCCGTGCTTGCCCGTTTTTGACTGTTTTCTTGTGATTTTTGGTATATCCGTACCTGCATACACAAAACACAAATACAAGCATATTTTGTCCCCATTTTTGGGTCTGTTTTGGAATTTAATTGGGTATATTTTAGGTACTAAACGGATATGTGTATTCTACACTTATCAAAATTCCCCAAACTAAACGATTGTGTGTCCTCACACAATAACACAAGCCTTATAACCAATACCTATCAAAAATTCCCCAAACTAAACCTTTGAAAAGAGAAAAGATTATTGTTGAAGAGTTAAGATATCACAAGGGTATAAAATCACCCGATTTCCCATTTTCAAAGATTTTCCTCTTTTTATGAATTTCTTGATAATTAACTAGATAACTACAACTTATTTGTTTTGACTAATGTAATTTGTTTTCATTACCTCATTGGTACACCTTTTAGATCATAAAACAAAAAGCACAGTAAGTGTCTAAAAGATAACTTCATCATCCCTTTTTTTACTTATCCAATGCTAATCTTAAAAACAAGATCACCGTTAGTTATAGTCATGACACTAACACTACTCATAAGATACTAAATTGTGTACATACTTTTCCTCTCGCAAATCCTACTTTAGTATCTCAAGATTTACCTTAAGTTCATATACCGAAGGCTCTCAAAATCTTTTTTGTTTCGATACATATGTAATTCTAAAAATAAAGTGTAACGGTTAAGAACGTAATAATTAGCTCCTAGCCCTTTTCAAAAGATCAAATGTCATCAAGATTAAAGTCCACATCGAGGCAA
The DNA here is from genome assembly GCA_026074375.1 of Tanacetum coccineum. Taxonomy (NCBI): domain Eukaryota; kingdom Viridiplantae; phylum Streptophyta; class Magnoliopsida; order Asterales; family Asteraceae; genus Tanacetum; species Tanacetum coccineum. The sequence goes on from BQNB010137097.1 coordinate 15,319, forward strand.
CCAAAATTTGGCTTTTATTAGGCTACTTAAGCAAGGCACCATTCATGTCATATACCCTAAGGCTCTTTAAGACATGAATGGACCAATCTTATTTGCACCATATACCCTTAGGCTCTTTAAGGCACAAAATAAGACAAAAATTAAGCAACATTATTATACCTCAGTCCTTTAGAAGGCTACAACATCGGCCACGCCTCCGACAAGATGTAGCAAACATATTTCGACTTCGGTAACTTCCTCGACCTTTTAGAAGGCTGTAACATCGGTTGTGAGCCGGCAAGATACATCAAACTTTTATCAGTCTCGGATTATTATTGAATTCTACTTATCCCATATACCCTAAGGCTCTTTAAGGAATAAGCAAAATATTTCTTTATATGATACATATAATATGCCAAATTAAGTATTCCTGATGTGTACTCATCCTAATCACAAAGGAACTAAAGAAAACTTCTATTAGCTAATTATTAACCAAAAAAACCGCACAACTCTATTTATTAAGCATTTATATAACGGTGAAACAAGCTAATGGGAGAAAAAGCCACAATTAACACTTATGAGCTTGAAAGAGAACCAACTACTCTACGTTTAATGTCATGACTTATAAATAACACTATCATTTCTTGTTCTTCGCAATTTAAAATCTCTAAGAAAGAGATTCGCAAAAACTTAGCCTATATAAAATCTAACTCGGCATATTTAAAATCTACTTGAGATTAGCACAAGTCTTCATTTACTAATGAAGTCAAGTCTAGCATGTTTAAAGTCTGCATGAGACTAGCACAAACTATCATCATTAATTGTTAAGGGAGAAAGCTAGAACTCTACACGTACGATCGGGTCAAAAATTACTTCTTATTCTTACCAACGGAAAACCTACATTTGTGTCTTAACACTTATTTTATTTTAATTTTTTTTATATATATTTATGACTAAAAATTTAAATTTTTTGCTATTTTTGTGGGAAAAACGGGTACGTGAGAACAAAACAATAAGCAAGCAACATCAAATCGATAGATTCCCTTCCCCAAACTAAAACGAAACATTGTCCTCAATGTTTAAAGTTGGGTCTCTACGTAAATCTAAGCCGTTTATGAATTATGCAAAGATAAACGTTAATCGATAATGATGAAAGGATATCGGATCTCCCCAAACTAATTTCACACAAAGGAGAAAATGCTCGAGTAGAACGGGACAAATCAACCGGACACGAGAAGGACTTCAAGTAACAATTTGAGGTTTGATCCTACAAAATCACAACAAACAAGCAACAAACATCGAGAAATCGGAAAGAGTACAAGCCTCTCTCAACACAACACATAATTAAAGAAAATAGAAAGAAAATAAAAAGGATAAGCATGGGGTGAACTCCCATGAAGCGGCTTGTTTTTGGTCACCGAGTCGCAAGCTTGACTCGATCCCTGAATTTAGTTGTCCTTAGGGAAAGTTTGGAGATCCAGGATAACCAATGGTGGTGTATCCCCTCCATAGTAGTGCTTCAAACGGTGGCAGTTGACTTTGAAATTCGAACCATCAGCATTAGAAAACTTGGCAGTGCCATAAGGATAGACTTCGGTAATTGTGAAAGGTTCGAACTATCAGGATTTGAGCTTTCCGAAGAAAATCTTTAATCGGGAGTTGAAAAGCAAGACTTGATCACCAACATTGAAGATTCGGTTCTTTATCTTGGAATCATGTAGTTTCTTTGTCTTCTCCTTGTAGATTAGCGAATTCTCATAAGCTTGATCATGAAGCTCGCTAAGTTCATTGAGTTGAAGCTTTTGATGATCACCCACAGTCTTTAAATCAAAGTTGGCATGCTTACGAGACTAATATGCTTTGTGTTCTAGTTTGACGGGTAAGTGACACGCTTTTCCATAGACTAACTTGTACCGTTTGCAAAATAGGTCCCTCGATCGCTTATAATTGCTCTAGGAGCACCGAATCGGGAGCAAAGGGATTTTAAGAACTTAACAACTACTCTTGCATCGTTAGTGGGGAGCGCTTTCACTTCGACCCATTTGGAAAGGTAATCAACGGCTACTAGAATATATTTGTTTCCTCTAGACGACGGAAAAGGTCCTATAAAATCGATACCCCATACATCGAAAATTTCACAAACTTGGATTGCATTTTGAGGCATCTCATCTCGATGAGAGATTTTACCTTGTCTTTGACATGCATCACAAGATTTGATCAATTCGTAAGCATCCTTATAAATCGTAGGCCAAAAGAAACCGACATCAAATACTTTCCGAGCGGTGATATTAGCACTATGATGGCCCCCGGTGGGTCCTTCATGACAAGCCTTAAGAATTTCAAGAGCTTTTTGGCCAAATACACATCTACGGATGATTTGATCCGTGCATGTACAAAAGAGATAGGGATCATCCCAAAAGTAATGCTTTATATCCTTGAAAAACTTTCTTTTTTGTTGAGTTGACATTCCTTTGATGAGAAAATTCCCCGCGTGGTAATTTGCTATATCGCCAAACCACGAGGTATTTTGGTCATTGATAAGTGCTTAATTACACATATCTTTTACCTCTAAAAACGAGCTTAAATGACCAAAAACAGACAAAAACT
>BQNB010137098.1:0-17904 GCA_026074375.1 Tanacetum coccineum
TTAAGATTCCTTTATCCACGGCAGTACTTCGATCTTTGACTGGCAGTACCTTGACTTTCTACTTAGCAGTACTTTGACTTTTTGCTTAGCAGTACGTTGACCAATTGACTTGTTTTTCCCAACAAAACTAACTGAAAACAGAAAAATACAACTAATATACTTGAACTGTTAAAATTGTCATAAATGGTCCTTGTACTTCTTGAATCACCCTTCTCCTCTTTTACACTCCCCCTCAAGTTGTGAGTGGAAAGCAACTGACACTCCTAACTTGGATAGAAGTTTATAATGTTGCTCTGTGGGTAGAACCTTAGTGAAAACATCCGCTACTTGTTCCTTTGTTGAAACATAAGAAGGTTTGACCAGTCCAGACTTTATTTGATCTCTTACATAATGGCAATCCACTTCAATATGCTTTGTCCTAGCATGAAGACCGGATTTGCAGCAATATGAATGGCAACTTGATTATCACATTTTAAATCTACTGGCCCTAAGTCCTTAATCCTCAAATCTTTAAAGAGTAACAAGCCAAGTAACTTCACAACAAGTCAAAGCTATGGCTTTGTACTCAGCCTCAGCTGATGATCTAGACACAACATGTTGTTTCTTTGATTTCCATGAAATTAGGGACTGTCCAAGTAGGATGCAATATCCAATAGTACTTCTTCTAGTCATGGGACAACTTGCCTAGTCTAAGTCACAATAAGCAGTTAACTGAACAACTGAACTTTTAGCTAGAAAAATACATTGATCATGAGCATAAAGTAAATATCTAAGCAAATGCTTTACTGCTTGCATATGAACAGATGTAGGATTTTGCATAAACTGGCTTAGGAGTTGAACAGTGTAGCATATGTCAGGTCTGGTGATGGTTAGATAAATTAACTTACCAATTAACCTTCTATATACTTCTGGATTAGGTAGAGGTGTACCTATGTCAGCTTGAAGTTTCACATGTTGATCCATAGGAAGTTTATAAGGTTTTGCATTCAGAACACCAGTTTTTTTAGTAAGTCGGTACTGTACTTTTGAGATATAAAGATGCCTTGATCATTTTTGCAGACTTCCAATCCCAAAAAATAGCTCAATTCACCCAGATTATTCATATGGAAGGTAGTACTCAACTGCTTCTTTAATTCTTGCATAAGAGAGGAACTAGTGCTTGTGATTAGGATATCATCTACATGACAAGAACTGCTATGAAAGAGGAAGAATCAGCCTTGACAAATAGAGAATAATCTGTCTTAGATTGCTTATAGCCAAAAGAAAAAAGAGTAGAGGACAATTTGGAAAACTATTGCCTAGGTGCTTGCTTTAGGCCATAAAGAGACTTCTTTAGTTTGTAGACAAGAAAGGATATTTTAGTATCTTTTACACTCTCCCCATGTCCTGCATAACCAGGAGGACACTTCATGTAAACTCCTTCAAACAAATCATTATGTAGAAAGGCATTTGAGACATACATTTGACAAGCATACTATCCTTTCATAGTTGTAATTGCCAATAGAGCTTTAACATTTACCATTTTAGCAATTGGGGAAAAAGTTTCCTCATAATCTATGCCATTTCTTTGTCTATTCCCATTTACTATAAGTCTTGCCTTCTTTCTGTCGTCAGAACCATCAGCTTTCAACTTTGTCTTGAAGATCCAATGACCTCAATGGATTTCTTGTCAGGAGGCAAAGTTGTCATTTCCCATGTTCCATTTTCTTCTAAAGCCCTCAGTTCATCATTTATTGCTTTTCACCATTCAGAATCCTTAATGGCTTCTTTATAATAAGTAGGAGTAGACTGAGGAACAAGGGCACATAAAAAAGCTTGAAATGTATGCTGCAAAGGGGATAAAGACACTTGATTTGCTCTAGGAACATGAGATAGAGTCACAAAATCTTAAGCCAAGAAGGAGTCACATGCTGTCTACCAAACATTCTAATCTCCACAACTGGTGCAGTTGACTCAAAATTTGTAGAAGAAACTGGGGTTATGACTTTTGGTATAGATGATGTAGCAGGCTCTGCATCATTTTGAGTGTTCGAGATAACATTTTGATTGGTTAGTTCTGCATCATTTTGAAAGCTTGATTGTGTGACAGGAATGTGAGTATTGAATGCTTCAAAGTCCTCATACCACGATGAAGAAGAAGGTGTAAGTATATGTTGAAGTATATGTGACATACTTGTCTTTGAATATAGGAAAATATGCTCATAAAAAGTTACATCCCTTGAGACAAATCTAGTATGAGTGAGAAGATTGAGTAGGATGTAGCCTTTTTTATATAGAGGATAGCCTAAAAACAAACAAGGTACTCCTCTTGGTGCCATTTTATCAGGTGTTCTGTTTGGATTACTTGCAACAGCCAAACACCCAAACACTTTCAAGTTGGAATAAACAGGCTTTTTACTCATTATCATTTCATATTGTATTTTCTATCCTATCACGGCTGAGGGAAACCTATTGATGAGATAGGTTGCTGTAATTACACAATTACCCCAATAGAACAATGGAAGATGAGCATGAAACCTTAGTGCCCTTGCAATTTCTAAGATATTTATGTGCTTCCTTTCTACTCTTCCATTTTGTTGTGGTCTGTCTACACAGGAGGTTTTGTGCTTAATTCCCATCTTATTCATGTAAGGACCTAAAGAACCTTTGATGAATTCTAGTGCATTGCCTGATCTTATCACATTCACTTCCTTCTCAAATTGCTTATGGAAAAAGGTTATGAAGGACTTTAAGACAGAATATGCATCTGATTTTTGCACTAGAAGATATGTCTAAACACCTCTACTAAAATCATCTACTATAGTAAGAAAGTATCTATTGTGACCCAGAGTAGGAACTTTGTAAGGTCCCCAAATGTCAATGTGAATCATGTGAAAAGCAACTTTACAATGAGACTCACTAATAGGAAATGAAAGCTTAGTGAATTTTGTCATGGGATAAGATAAACCAGTATTAGCACTAGTTTTAGAAACATTAGGAATACATGGAATGTGTTTAAGAATAGAATCAAACACATGGCCAAATCTATGATGCCATAGACTGGACAAGACAAACCAGTATTAGCACTAGTTTTAGAAACATTAGGAATACATGGCATGTGTTTAAGAGTATAATCAGACACATGGCCAAATCTATGATGCCATAGACTGTATGAATTGTTAAAAACACTTAAAGCAAAGTTATTAGGCATGAAATTTGAAAAAAAAGAGTACAAACTACAGTCTTCAAGAGCTGAGACAATCATACAGAAAACTAAGCATGAATTTGATCAAGAGAAATGTTAAGCAAGTGATACAACCCAACTTTCTTTTTACCCAGACCCAACACCTTCCTGGTGACCAAGTCTTGAATTACATAAAATTAGGAGTAAAAGGTCACAAAACAGTTTGAATCCTTTGTCAATTTTGAGACTAATAACAGGCTAAATTTGAATGAAGGGAAAACCAAAACATCTTTCAAGGACATATTATTTTGTAGATTTAAGTTACCAATTTGAGAAATAGTTAAAGTTTGCCCATTTGGTAAATTAATGAGTTGTTAATATTCCAAATCCCTTAATTTAGTCAAATCATTGGATACATGTGTCATATGATCAGTACACCATGTGTCCAATATCCAGATAACACCATTAATGGTAGAAAAATAGTATATACCTACAGCAAAGTGAGGATCCAGTTCCTCATTTGAATCTCCACCCTTATTGAAGTTTTGAGCATTGAAATGAGGAAGACTTTTCATTAGTTGTTCAAATTGCTTGGATGTAAACAGCACACTTCCAGATTCCACAGCTGCAGCAATTCTTTTTGGAGGAGCACTTCTACTTGTACCAGTAGCTTTACCTTTGCCTTTTTGTTGAGACTGTTTGGACTTGTAATGCCAGGCTGGATATCCTACTTTTTCCTAACATTTGTTAGTAGGATGCCATTTATAGCCACAAATATAACACTTTTCTTTGGTTTCAGTCTTGGTATACAAAGTAGTTGTTTCAATGCCTAATTGACTCACATTTCCAAACACCCATCTATGTGATTCTTATTGCTGAAGTAGAGCACATGCGGATTCTACACTAAGGAATGGTGATATTAACAGCAACTAGCTCCTTTGAGATGCATAATTTTCATCCAAACCATTCAAGAACTGAAATAGCCTTTGTTCTTCTTTCTGACTGTCTAAAGCAGCCAAGAATACATTCACTTTTGTAGTATTCAACTTGTACTTATGTGATCCATTACTCAAAGCAAATCTAGTTTGTAACTGATTCCAAATTGCTTGTGTAGTACCAACAAACATTATAGATTTAGCAAAAGACTCAGAGACAGAACTCATTAACCAGCTAATCACCATGTTATTGCATGGATCTCATTGTTCTTGTAACACATCATCATCAAATGATCTTAGAACAGTACCTTTGATGAATCCCGGTTTTCTCTTTGTGGATAGAGTAATCTCAATTTATCTCTTCCAAGATCAATAGTTCTGAGCCCCAACAAGTTTTTCTTGAATACATAGTGAACCGAGACCATTAGAAGGATGCAAAAACAAAGTATTTTGAAACAAAGAAGATTGAATCACATTAACAGAATCAGTTGAGGAAGATGAAGGCGCCATTGTTACTTTGCGAAAGCTTAATTGAACACGTTACACGATCTTAATCACAAGAAATCAATTTACAGATCTAATTTTGACCTAATTCTATCAAGAATCAAATTAAGTGAATGATTGTAAAGATTAGTGATGTAACGGTACATAGTTTACCATTGAAGCTCTGATACCATGTTAACAATGGTGAATTTACACATTTCATGTTTGTATAATACTCACTTACAGGCCTTCCTAACTGAATTATTCATAACATTGTCTGTTCAACTTGTACTTATGTGATCCATTACTCAAAGCAAATCTAGTTTGTAACTGATTCCAAATTGCTTGTGTAATGCCAACAAACATTATAGATTTAGCAATAGACTCAGAGACAGAACTCATTAACCAGCTAATCACCATGTTATTGCATGGATCTCATTGTTCTTTCAACACATGGTCATCAAGAGATCTTAGAACAGTACCTTTGATAAATCCCAGTTTTCTCTTTGTGGATAAAGCAATCTCAATAGATCTCCTTCAAGAACGATAGTTCTGAGCCCCTACCAGCTTTTCTTGAACACATAGTGAACCAGGACAATCAAAAGGATGTAAGAACAATGGATTTTGAAACACTGATGATTGAATGACATTAACAGAATCAGTTGAGGAAGATGAAGGCATCATTGATACTTTGCGAAAGCTTAATTGAACACGTTACACGATTTTGATCACAACAAATCAATTAACCGATTCAATTTTGACCTAATTTGATCAAGAATCAAAAAATGAGTGAACGATTGTGAAGATTAGTGATGTAACGATACAGAGTTCACCATTGAAGCTCTGATACCATGTTAACAATGGTGAATTTACACATTTCATGTTTGTATAATACTCACTTACAGGCCTTCCTAACTGAATTATTCATAACATTGTCTGTTCAACTTGTACTTATGTGATCCATTACTCAAAGCAAATCTAGTTTGTAACTGATTCCAAATTGCTTGTGTAATGCCAACAAACATTATAGATTTAGCAATAGACTCAGAGACAGAACTCATTAACCAGCTAATCACCATGTTATTGCATGGATCTCATTGTTCTTGTAACACATCATCATCAAATAATCTTAGAATAGTACCTTTGATGAATCTTGGTTTTCTCTTTGTGGACAGAGTAATCTCAATTTATCTCTTCCAAGATCGATAGTTCTGAGCCCCAACAAGTTTTTCTTGAATACATAGTGAACCAGGACCATCAAAAGGATCCAAAACAAAGGATTTTGAAACAAAGAAGATTGAATCACATTAACAGAATCAGTTGAGGAAGATGAAGGCGCCGTTGTTACTTTGCGGAAGCTTAATTGAACATGTTACACGATTTTAATCACAACAAATCAATTTACAGATCCAATTTTGACCTAATTCGATCAAGAATCAAATTAAGTGAATGATTGTGTTGTCCCAAGTAATAAGCTATCCCATCACACCATAAGCCATACCAATAAGCAATAAGCTAGAATAGAGATAAAGGAAAAATGGAAAATTAGAGAGAGAAAGTAAAGAGAAACAAAGATGGAAGATTAGATTAGAGAGAAAAAGAGGAGTGAATGATTACACATACATGAAATGGCAACCAACACCCTCTCCATGTGTGGAGATGGTCCTATTTATACCTTATGCCTTTACTTAAGGTGCATGGGCTTCTTCTTGGGTCGGGCTTGGTTTAACTTGGGCTTTGAGCCCAAAACACAGACAATATTAGATTACAATCCAAGCCCGTTGAACCCGACTAGCCTATTACTTAACAAGACTAATTACGACTAATAAGACCGATAACATTCTTGTTCGACTTATATAAAATTAAGGCTAACAAATTGTGAAGATTAGTGATGTAACAGTACAGAGTTCACCATTGAAGCTCTGATACCATGTTAACAATGGTGAATTTACACATTTCATGTTTGTATAATTCTCACTTACATGCCTTCCTAACTGAATTAGTTACAACATTGTTTGTTCAACTTGTACTTATGTGATCCATTACTCAAAGAAAATCTAGTTTGTAACTGATTCCAAATTGCTTGTGTAGTACCAACAAACATTATAGATTTAGCAATAGACTTAGAGATAGAACTCATTAACCAGCTAATCACCATGTTATTGCATGGATCTCATTGTTCTTGTAACACATCATCATCAAATGATTTTAGAACAGTACATTTGATGAATCCTAATTTTCTCTTTGTGGACAGAGTAATCTTAATTTATCTCTTCCAAGATCGATAGTTCTGAGCCCCAGCAAGTTTTTCTTGAATACATAGTGAACCGGGACCATCAGAAGGATGCAAAAACAAAGGATTTTGAAGCAAAGAAGATTGAATCACATTAACAGAATCAATTAAGGAAGATGAAGACGCCATTGTTACTTTGTAGAAGCTTAATTGAACACGTTACACGATCTTAATCACAACAAATCAATATACAGATCCAATTTTGACCTAATTCGATCAAGAATCAAATTAAGTGAATAATTGTGAAGATTAGTGATATAACGGTACAAAGTTTACCATTGAAGCTCTGATACCATGTTAACAATGGTGAATTTACACATTTCACACAGTGAAAAACACACACACAAGAACAGTAATAACAAAATTCTGTTATATTTCATGATTGAAAGAGAAATGAAGTGTTACAGAGTATTTATACTCATTTGTAGGGAAAACTAACTGTAACAGAAAAAATACAACTAATATACTTGAACTATTAATATTTTCATAAATGGTCCTTGTACTTCTTGAATCACCCTTCTCCTCTTTTACACTATTTGATTTGTGAAAAATTATCCCTCAAGGTATTTTTATTATTATTTATTCGGTTTATGAGTGTTATCCTAATACATTAAGATCTAAACACACTAATAAGCACTACCAATAAGCTATCTATGAACCGAATAGAAAGAAGAAAGAGAGATTTATTAGAGAGAGAAAGTAGAGGTGGATGATTACACACACATGAAGTGTAAGAAATGAGTAACCAACACCCTCCTAACATGCTAGGAGTGGTCTATTTATAGTCCAAGGCCTTTGTTGGTTCGTGGGCTTTTGGTTTGGGCCGGGCTTGGCTTGTGTTGGGCTTTGAGCCCGATACATGGACAATATTAGCTTAAAGTCCAAGCCCGTTGAACCCGAATAGCCTATTACAATACAAGATTAATTAATAAAAAGACGACCGACGACATTCTTGTTTAACTTATATAAAAATAAGGCTAACAGTGAGTGTGATGGGAGTATATTTGTATAGAATATGTATTATTATATTTTTTGTTGGTGTTGACCTGGAAAATAAAAGGTGATGAGTTTGATGGTGTGTTGGAATAATAATGTGTCGTTGATGTGAAGATGATGGTAATAGTGACCATAAGACTACTCGCAATGACTCGGTCGACCTGTGGTTTTTTGGAGATATAGATCGCAAACTCGACCAACTCGTGAGGCACTATCAAATGAACAAATATTATCGTTGGGGTGTTTTAATTGAAAAAAACAACTTTTCTTTTTTAATTTAAACATTTCTATCATATAAATACCTTATTACTTCTTTATTTTTATACACACATTCAAACACATTCTCTTTATACATTTTTACATATTTTATATACAAAATGTCTTCCGATCTCTTCTCTTTTACATCCTCGAACGATGAAGATGAATTTAATAGTGAGCTAGCATTTTTTTATCGAGGCTGATAGTCTGGTTATTTAAGTTTCAAAGCCAAAAATCCCACATAACCAAGTAGACAAAGATCGTTACGATGCTCATGATCGTCTAATGGCGGCTTACTTCTTTGAACACCCACAGTATCATGAAACAACATTCCGTATGCGGTTTCGAATGAGCAAAAATCTATTCACACGCATTGTTCAAGAAATAACAGATCATTGCCCTTATTTTCAACTACGTTCTCATTATACGGGAAAAGTTGGCATTTCCACATTAATGAAGTTACTTTCGCGATTCGTCAAATGGAATACGACTTCGTTCCTGATGCTCTAGACGGATATATGTATATGTATGCGACAACAGCCCGTGACTCTCTCGTAGCTTTCTGTACTACTGTAATGGAGTTATATGGAAATAAGTATTTGCAAAGTTGACACATACTGATATCAAAAAATTCTATCCTCGTCACAAGCAAAAGCGTGGGTTTCCTAGGATGATAGGAAGCATTGATTGCACGGATTAGACGTGGGAGAATTGCCCAGTTGCATTAAAAGCTCAAATTTGTAGGGGTGATCACGGGCCAGATTCATTCATTTTATTAGAAGCAATTCCCTGCCGAGAGTTATGGATTTGGCATGCGTTCTTTGGTGTCCCGGGTTGAACAACGACGTGAATATTATACGAAAATCCCCTCTTTTTAAAGATCTTAAATCTGGGAAAGCATCGGATGTTCCATTTATGGCTAACGACCTGACTTATAAAGAGGGTATTATCTTACTGACGGAATATATCCGGAGTGGTCCATTCTTATGAAGTCCATTTCAAATCCGAGGGAGAATGATAGCAAACGAATAATGTATACGAACATGCACGAATCAACAAGGAAAGATGTGGAATGAGCGTTTGGTGTCTTAAAGAAAAAATAGGGTATACTTAAACAGCCAGCTTGAGGAGTAATGCTAAGTAAAATAACGTATATAATGTGCACATGCGTCATATTACACAATATGATTTTACAAGATTTCGAGCAGGCGATCTCTCCGAATTTTTTTCCTGGGGAGCAACATCGTGATGATGATCCTATACGAACGCATGAAGAAACGTTACAAATGATTAGAGAGATACACGACAAAACCAATCATTTAAGCTTAAAATCTAATTTAGTGAAACACATTTGGCGTCGAGCAAATCAACACTAATTAGTCATTATATTTAAATTTTTATTGTAAAATTTTATTTGAATTATTACGTAATGTTATTTTTATTATTAATGAAATTTTAATTTTATTATTACTAAAAATTAGAAAGAAAAATTGAAAAAACAATTTCGATCATCTTATTACTCCCTCCGTCCCAAAATTATTGTCCCTAGACAAAAAACACACAATTTAAGAAAAGTGAATTTATTACAGCTTTCTCTTTCTTACTTTTTGATAGAATGACATTTTTACCCTTAGCTAATTAATTAAAGTCTTCTTTAGAGTTTGTAATAATAATTTCAAACAAAAGTAATATAGTAACTTGATCAAACTTTCCTATCTATTTTCGGTAGTGGACAATTAAATTGGGACATCCCAAAAAACATGGACAATAAAAATGGGACGGAGGGAGTATGTCAAGTTGATCAGAAAAATAACACCAATAACACAAAGAAAGACCACAACCAAAAAAAAAAACAAAAAAAAACAAAAGAAAAAATTAGTTCAAAAAAAATAAACTACTTCTCATTATACGGGAAAAGTTGGCATTTCCACATTAATGAAGTTACTTTCGCGATTCGTCAAATGGAATACGACTTCGTTCCTGATGCTCTAGACGGATATATGTATATGTATGCGACAACAGCCCGTGACTCTCTCGTAGCTTTCTGTACTACTGTAATGGAGTTATATGGAAATAAGTATTTGCAAAGTTGACACATACTGATATCAAAAAATTCTATCCTCGTCACAAGCAAAAGCGTGGGTTTCCTAGGATGATAGGAAGCATTGATTGCACGGATTAGACGTGGGAGAATTGCCCAGTTGCATTAAAAGCTCAAATTTGTAGGGGTGATCACGGGCCAGATTCATTCATTTTATTAGAAGCAATTCCCTGCCGAGAGTTATGGATTTGGCATGCGTTCTTTGGTGTCCCGGGTTGAACAACGACGTGAATATTATACGAAAATCCCCTCTTTTTAAAGATCTTAAATCTGGGAAAGCATCGGATGTTCCATTTATGGCTAACGACCTGACTTATAAAGAGGGTATAATCTTACTGACGGGATATATCCGGAGTGGTCCATTCTTATGAAGTGCATTTCAAATCCGAGGGAGAATGATAGCAAACGAATAATGTATACGAACATGCACGAATCAACAAGGAAAGATGTGGAATGAGCGTTTGGTGTCTTAAAGAAAAAATAGGGTATACTTAAACAGCCAGCTTGAGGAGTAATGCTAAGTAAAATAACGTATATAATGTGCACATGCGTCATATTACACAATATGATTTTACAAGATTTCGAGCAGGCGATCATCCTGAATACTTTTTTCCTGGGGAGCAACATCGTGATGATGATCCTATACGAACGCATGAAGAAACGTTACAAATGATTAGAGAGATACACGACAAAACCAATCATTTAAGCTTAAAATCTAATTTAGTGAAACACATTTGGCGTCGAGCAAATCAACACTAATTAGTCATTATATTTAAATTTTTATTGTAAAATTTTATTTGAATTATTACGTAATGTTATTTTTATTATTAATGAAATTTAATTTTATTATACTAAAAATTAGAAAGAAAAATTGAAGAAAACAATTTCGATCATCTATTATACCCCACCTCCGTCCCAAAATTATTGTCCTAGACAAAAAGATCACACAATTTAAGAAAAGGAATTTATTACAAGCTTTCTCAATCTTACTTTTTATGATAGAATTGACATTTTTACCCTACTAATTAAATAAAGTCTTCATTAGACTTTTGTAATAATAATTTCAAACAAAGTAATATGAGTAACTGATCAAACTTTCCTATCTATTTTCGGTAGTGGACAATTAAATTGGGACATCCCAAAAAACATGGACAATAAAAATGGGACGGAGGGAGTATGTCAAGTTGATCAGATATCCATCCTAAGGCTAGATGGAGTGGTTCACACAAAGTCATCTTACACCTCAGCGTCACGTCAGCTTTCTCTCTCCAATTTCATTCATAAATTAAAAACGTAAACGTACGAAATTAACAAAAACATAAACTAAATTTTTAAAACTTTTATTCATAGATTAAAAACATTACATAATAATAAAAACATTAGGTTAACATAATAATGTTAAGGTAATGCATTAACCACTGCCACTTCCAAGAATCGTATCCTTATGAAAAACCTTAACCACGTTTCTCATTGTAATGTTAAGGTAATGCATTGATGGTTTAGGAGAAAAAACTGAAACATTTGGAAGTATCAAAGCAGCTCCTACAGTAATATCCTTTCCATAACCACCCTCACCAATGAATTTGTGATGTATTGTTCCAGGTATTGTACCTGGGAGATCTTTCATAGTCACTGTGAGATCGCCAATCACATTCGGAGAACAAGACTTAACTATTGCAACAACTTGGTCAAGTTTCTCATTGTTTGGAAAATTCGTGATGTCTCCTAAACGCCCACTCACAGTGCCACCATTAGCATTCACATAGTTAGTGGCGCTAACCTATGACCCACTCTTAAAATCCCCATCCTCACCGACATCCTCAACAACTTTATTCATATATTCTGGTGTAGACATTACAGCCCCATCCAAACCAAGTAGAATATCCCTTTGTTTAAGCAGCTTGGCTACTTAAACAATACCCGCAGGACCGGTATTATTCTAACTGGATTTTGGGTTGTGGGGGTGTTTCAGCACGTTTGCTGCTAGAGGGAAGGAGAACGGGTGTTAATCGGAGATCAGAATCATCTATATCAAGGTTGAGTTACCATTGATCATCTTGGATATTAAGATCGAAATCCATATGAGAGAATTGGATAAGAAGTTGTGTGAGAAAATAAATGATGGTAAAGGGGTATTTATAAGAGAAAAGTAACCGTTGAAATTTAACACATTACATTTAAAACAACAAAATTAAATAATTCCTAGATGTTAGGAATTCAGTTTTTAGTGAAGTGACGATCATTATCGATCTCACGAGCCTTTGTAATAGTTAGACAATTTTATGTAATAGTTAGGAAGCTAACCGGGCCGGCTTATAGAAAGCCTAAGGAAAGCCCGGTTAGCCCACACCCTTGTAACTATATAAACCCTCTCCATACATGGAGAGGGTGTTGGAAGAATTCATTATACACACACTCTTTAGTGTGTTTTCTCCCATCCATCTCTCTCTCTAGCTTTCTCTTTCTAGTTTATATTTGTGTGAAAATATAGGAACCTACAATTGGTATCAAGAGCTATGGGGTAGATTGAGTGATTTTGTGGTTATATTTTGAGCTTATTTTCTTTCTTAGCTTATTTCCATAAAAAGCTTAAATCTTTTAGTTTAAAAAAAACACATACTAGTTTTCTAAATCTTATAACTTATTTCTAAGTTTAAAAACAGTGGCACCTGATTGTTTCTTTTGGGCCTACTTTGGGCTGCGTATGTTTTTAACTCTTTTCTTTCGAAACAATCAAACTTTGTATATGTTTTGTTTTTCGTCTTAGTTAGTTGTTTCATGTTGTTATTTTCAAGGGATGTGCTCACTTTGAGTATTTGTTGTTTATGTGCGTCAAATAGCAGGTCACTTTGATTGGTATTGGTAGCTTGATATAGCTTATCTTTTGTGGCTTAAAACATTCGGCTTATAATTTTTTTTATATATGTGCTTACTTGTAGCTTATTTCTTGCTTACTTGTGTCAATACTTACGGCCCAAATTTTTTGCATAAAGTTTACTCACGTTGTGGGCTCCTCTTTGCGTTAAAGATCCTATTTTGTTTAAATCCAATTAAGTTACAAAGAAAAAGCTTGACATGTATGACCAAATTCTTGGACTTTTATTTCACTAATTTGTAAACAACTTTTACATAGATTTTTCTTTTTCATCTCAAAACATATTAAGGGAACCTTATTGTTGTCGTCCTTTCCATAGCTTATTCTCGTTTCGTTTTTTTATGGCTTATTAGAGGGTTTAAAAATTGCTTATTCGTGGCCTTCTCAAATCTTATTTTCTTACGGCACAGTTTAGTGTTTTTTTGAGTTTTTTACTTTTCGTCTAATCATGTTCTAAACTTTTTCACACAACTAAGAGAGCAGCTTATTTTTTTTAGCTTATTTGTTCATGTGGCTTATTATGGCTTGAAACAGCTTATCATAGCTTATTTTCTAGCTTATTCAGTCACGGCTCATATTACAAGTCTTAGGTCCTTTGTTTTTCAAACTTAACAACGCTTTAAACTTTCAACATTATTTAAATAATTTGATATCTTTTTATATTCTGATATATATAATTATCTTATATAATGCATTTTATTTTTAGTTTTATATATTAATTTGTTCGATAAAATATATTATTTTATATTTTAATTTGTCTATTTGTTCTATATTTATTTTTTCATTTTCTTCAATTTATTTTAAAGATTTTTTTTAATAATAATCACTAATTCGTCAGTCTGCACATTTATTGATTATTGCAATTTATTAATTGAACATAAATACAATAAATAAACATAAGAATAAAAAGACATAAACCGACTTCAAATAAAAATCTTATATAAAATTACTCTATTCCCACGTAACTTATACTTATATATATATTGAACATTATTTGTAAATGCTTACTAAATAAAAACTTTAAATTGTTATTTATATAACGACAATATTAAAATTATATTTACTTTATTTATCATAATTTAAAATTAGCCTTCATTACATTTATGATTATACCAGACAACACACACAACATAAAGAATGAGAAACTATCCAACCAATAAATTAAAAATTACACAACAATATATTTAACCACTACACCAAAAAAACTAAGAAATAGATTACCATCTAATATAACAAATGTTGAAACACCTAAAAAAACAAACAAACTATAACCGAATTACATGGAAAATAAAAACATAATGGACACTAAACAAAAAAAAATGTACAAAGAAACATAAGCAAAATAACCAGCCCCTATAAAATAAAAATGCCAAACCCACATAAAAAACACACAAAAATACAGAATAAAAAACCATAAAAAAACAAAAACACAAAACAGAAGACACACAACCTACAACCACAAATAAAAAAACCCCCCCAACAAATAAAATACTAACTAACAACACAAACAAATACAAAATTAGCAACAAAAAACCAAACAACAAACAGCATAAAAAAAAACAAAAAAACAGCACAAAAAAAATATCCAAAAACTAAACTTTACAAAAAACAAACAAACAACACAAAAAACAAACAATTGAAAACACAACTAACTAATAAACCTAGCCCCCAACAAAATTCGAACTAAAGACAAAAAAAAATTAACAAGCAACACCCACTCATAAAAACATAAAATACAACAAAAAAGAAAAACAACACCCGCATAACCAAAACACCACACACCCAAAAAAAAATACAAATCAAAAAACAAAAAACAACTAAAAAGAAAAAAAACAACAAAAAATAAACAACAAACCCCAACACAACCAAAAAAACCCACACCTAACCAAAAACCATGAAAAAACCAAAATCCAAAACAAAACAACCTGCTACAACACAAAAACCTCAAGTAACCATACAAACAAAACACAACAAACACAAAAAACGAAGCAAATCCACAGCATATAAACTAAACAAAACAAAACTCACTACAAACCCAAACCTACAAACACAAAAAAACAAAGAATAATAAAAAACAAATACCAAAAGCAGACCAAACCAAATGCATACAAAAAAACCAAAAACACACAAAAAACAACACAAATAAAACAACAACAAAAAACCAATTACTCTTCACATAAAACAAACCGCGACAAACAACAAACCAACACAATAAAATAAAACAAACCGAAAAATTAACAACAACAATCCGGCCCAGTTTAGTGTTTTTTTGAGTTTTTTACTTTTTGTCTAATCATGTTCTAAACTTTTTCACACAACTAAGAGAGCAGCTTATTTTTTTTAGCTTATTTGTTCATGTGGCTTATTGTGGCTTGAAACAGCTTATCATAGCTTATTTTCTAGCTTATTCAGTCACGGCTCATATTACAAGTCTTAGGTCCTTTGTTTTTCAAACTTAACAACGCTTTAAACTTTCACTACCAATTTTAAAGTAGCTTATTAGAAGTTCGGTTGTAGCTTATTTGTTACCTTTCAAGGCTTATTACGTGACTTAACAACTTATGCTAATTTTTCTTTGGGTTTGCTTATTTCTTGTGTGGTCCTGTAAGACTCACGTGATTTAACAGCTACAAGGACAAGGACGTTTTGTTTGTATTGCAAAGAGACAAAACCCACCAGGTTGCGACTTGTCGTGTGGTCCCAAAAAGGCTTGCGTTTTGCCATTCTATGTTGTAGCGAGATAGCTAAACTAGCGACTTAATGAATGGAAAGATTGGTTGCGGTTTGATAAACAGGTTTAAGAAGACTAACTTTTTCATGGCTTACATAAACGAAACTCTGCCCAAATGAAAAGTCCATTGCGTTTTGGTTTTTTTTTAGACAACAACTTGGTCAATTTTGTATCGTAGCAGGATTGAAGATAAGAACAAGGACGTTTTTGGTGTTATTCGTTGAGGTTTAGACAAACCGTACAAGGACCACATAGTACGCTTTTGTCTTCTTATAGGCAATTCATACACGACTTGGGAGACTTATACATCAAACTAGGAGAGTTATACATCATAACTAGGGTGATTTATAAGTATAACAGGTTAAACGATTAAGTTTCAACGTGTTTCGGGTTTTACGGTTTCAAACTTCGATTGTTCGCGGGTCTTCTAACGCCTACCATTGTGATCGTGATCCTTCGTAGATCATCGTAGTGTAATTTTTTTTGGTCGATCATAAACACACCACTCCGCGAGAATTGATTTACATTTGTTTCTATTTAAACGAATTCAAACGAAGAAGACAATCAAATACGTGGGAAACATGTGTTTTATTAAACTACATTTTGTTTTTGACACATTCAGTCCCTAGATTTCATGTCTTATTCATAACTAATACTTTCTTTGCTTATTAACCCTTATTGTTGAAACTGTTCTACACCGTTGGTCCTCAGAACTCAATTAACAGCCGGTTAGTCCTCCAAAGGAAACTGTTATTGTACCGTTTGTCCCTACATTCACAATAAACAACCGTTAAGCATATAACTTGGATTTCTATTGCACCGTTAGTCCTTGTTTGTGTTTTAATCGACCGTTAATCATTTTAACTTGAAAGAGTAGTAACCGTTCATCCTTTTAGCTCACCAATCATTAACAAAAGTTCAAGTTCTTCATTTACAACAACGATTTCACCTAAAACGATCCATAACTATTATCATTTCACGGTTTCTTCTTGATTTTGTAAAATCCCGTAAAAGTTTATTCTTTTCTCGGTTTAAATCATAGATTTGTAAAATCCCGTGAAGGATAATTTCTTTCTCAAAACCACAACAAAATCACTTAATCTAATTAAGATCCTTAATTTCACACATTGAATTAGAATGGAATCTTCAAATTCAAATTCAAAAGAGAGAGAGCTGCAACTGATGCAACGTCTCGTAAAACAACGGCACTCCCACTGCATGGAATGGTTTGAACAGCTCGAGACACATCTTCGTGATCTCTATCTCAATAGTTCGTCTCATGCTATTGATGTATTTAAACCGTCATTTCACTCATTCTTCAGTGAAGAGCATCAAACTTTCAGATTGAAGATGTTCCATAATCTAGATCAGTTAAGGTGTAACACCCCCATTTTTACATATAGCAGCGGAAGCTAATCTGGGGTATTACTTCAAGGTACAACAGTCATAATCATAGAAAACGAATCAAAAAGAGTCGTTTATGAAAATAAGTTATCATTTATTATTTCTTCAGAGTTTTTACAAAAGAGAGGTCCCAACATCTGTATTTACAAAGTGTGAATGATAACGGTTTTTCCATCTTCATATCCTCGCCACTCCGTGCCATTAGTTACCTGAGATAAAACATGTTAAAAAGTCAACACAAAGGTTGTGACAATCCATCAATTTCAGGTCGTTATTTTATTCTCGAGTATTAATTATAATTTTTATTTTATGTTGAGATATGAACTCACGACTAACCGGGAAGAAATTAGGGCTTACAATTGTAATTTACTCGACGTTTACAAAGAACCGACGAATTCTACGTTAAGCATCGACGTTTACATTTCCAAAATGCCGTTGAAATATTTTTATTACATTCGTTTTTATTTTTTTTCATGTTACGTGCATTTTTGGTATTTTACGTAAAAATCATTACGAGCAATGTTTATAATCATTATTCGTCTCGTACCGTACGTAATTTAAAATTTGTCAGAAAAGTATCCCCATTTTCGTAGAACTATTTTTATCTTGTTCGTTTTTACTTCGTGGTTTCGCCTTAACTTTCGTTTTATTTTACGTTTATACCC
>BQNB010137099.1:0-15671 GCA_026074375.1 Tanacetum coccineum
TTACAAATTTACAAATGTTACGAACATAGGGCACAAAGAAAAAGATAGACTACGAGAAAGCTAATATTAAATTCTCACTTGAAAGGATTCAAGCAAGTAGAATTAAGTCAAACTATGATCAATACCTAACTATTCCCCACGCAGCGACGCCAAAAACTTTATGCGGTCATCGTAAGACTTCTACATGAAGTTTTACAACTCCCTAAGCAGAGTACCTAACTGTTGTAGTAGCAGTATAGGCAAGACTCGGGGGTTGTTATCATTCTCTAGGGGAATAGGTTGGGATGGCTTGATCATGGTCTAATAGAATTCTAAAGGTTGAGGGAAGATTCTTTTTTTGTGTTTTTATATTTTATGAAAGTAGGTAAAATCATATATTAAAAAGGTGGTTGGTTTTAGCTATTAAACTAAATGTTAAACTACGCTACTGGTGATAACAATATAATAAAAGACTGTGTTTATTTAATCATGTATTACTCCCTATATTGCTTCTCCTAGTGTTGTTGCTTTGTCACACTTGTGATGATCTATGTAATTATTTCCTAAGTCCTGAACGAATTACATGAACCCGTCATCTATTTAATATTCTGTTAAGGCAACACACAAGTAAGGTAGTATGAAGACTATTACAAGGCCCCTAAGAGTATATTAAATGCATTTGAAATATATTAAGAGTGGATCAGCCATATAAGGGGCAAGGTAGTATAAAGACTGTTACCCGATGGTATCCTTTCTACACAATCATGTTTTCCTAGACATATCAACAACGATACAGACAAAAGGTGGTTTTCTAAGATCTAACATGCATATTCATCACAAAAAGCAACACCACTAAGAGCTACATCCTAGGTTTCATATAATCATAAATAAATACAATAGAAGGTTTAGCCAAGCATGTTATAGATAAAGCAAGAACAAATAAGAATCACACAACAAGACATATTGAACGATTAAATAAGTCTTACTTGATTAGAACATGAATTGAAGGAAGTACAATAGGATTTTGAGGCCCTAAAATTGTCCCTAACAGCAACTAAATGAACTAGGGTTTGTACCCTCTTTTTATTCTAAAGTTACACACTTAAAACCCTAATTTCGGGTTTGTATATATAGGAAAATCGATGCGACGGCGTCGCATTTTAATCGTGATGCCTTCGTGACAAGAATATTCTAGATAATGGGCTGGGTCGTACAATCTGGCGCCGTCTTAAGATCTTGTGACGTCGTCTTGGATATCGTTGTGACGGCGTCACGTGTAATCTGTGACGCCGTCTCCAGATTCTAAGGAGAAATTCTTGAGCAATGTTGGTGTAGGTCCGTAGTCTTGTCCGTTTCTTCTCTAAATAAGCCCAAGTCACGTGTATTTCTTCCAAATGCCTTTCAAATGCAAAATACCTGAAAAGGAACGATTAAGTACCTATTTTGGGCATAAACACGTGATTTAGAGGGATAAACGGCCCCGAAAAAGTGTATAAAATGACACCTCGTCATTCCCCCTTCTTTAACCCTATAACTGAACAAACACCCACTTCTAGAACTCTGAGGGATTCGGCCAACAATGGGATCCCCATGGTTCGGGTTTTGTTCGTTTTAGTCCCTTGCTTTTTATATTTAAACTATTCGTTAAGTTAGTTAGACAAGTAACATAAATTAACGACTATTTAAATGTTTAACGTGAAGTAAAACATACTCTTCGTGTTTAATGTGTGTGCCCCCAATAGGCGCATGTATTTCTAACATATAACTTGCGAAACCAACTAACATATTCCAACATTGTGTCATTTTCTATCTCTGGCATGATTGGGAAATTTGCACATTGCAATGAGAATGTAAAAAGTAGTTAAACTCATGTATTTTACTACCATCACAATTATTGGTACGTCCGAAGAATGAAAAATTATGGAAGAAATTATCTGGAGCTGTTATGATCGTGAAGATGGTGAAATTACACCGAGATTCGTAGTATATTATTTATTGTAAAAAAATAAAAAAAACGAAAAAATTAGAAAATTACTGCAAAAAAGGAGGAAAATTATGAAGATAGTCGGTTCGTTAAGGCTTAAACCGATGGTATTATTTGAAGGATCGATTATTCGTTGATATGTAATTATAAAGCAACGATGTAAAGTTTTGTATAAAGTGATAGATATCGTCACTCGATTTTGTAAAGTATGTATAGTATGGATTATTGGGAAGTTGACCGTTACGGGAACGCCAACTTAGGTTGTTGATCTATGATCAAGACGTTTGTGTAAATATTTCTGAGTCTTTATCATGGGAATGGTCGGGAAAATATCTAGCAACTTGTATCTTATTTGTTTGGACTTAGTCTATTTTTTTCGTAAATTCTATTTCCCTTTCCTAATCTATATCCTTAGGTTTTGCTCGAATGAGGATGCGAGCAATCACATGTGTCTATTTCGTCATTACGGCCATGCATGTGTGATTTTGCCCGCCTTGTTGATTTATTACTTTTGGAGAAAGGATTAGAAGATTCATACCTTATATCACTACTAGTCCTACTCTTTAGCTTATTCGAGTTAAGGTTTGAATGCAGTCATATGTGTCTATCCCATCGTTATATGTATGTATGTATGGTCTTTGTCACCTTTTCTGGAATATTGGTATCGGTAGAGATTAGAAAAAGTGATCAAACTCTTTAAGCCTTTTGAAAACCCAATTTACCTTTATAAACTTGTTACACCTTAGCTTTAGTGGTGGAGATGTGTATCCTTGCCAAGCCTATGATAGAATACTCATCACGACCGAGCAATTGAGCGAATTAGCTACATGTTACCACATAGATTAGTCGAGTGATTTGAGTGTTTTCATCTACCTATTTTGTGAGGTGTTTGGTTGTGTACTAGTAATTGATCGAATAAATGCTTAACGGAAAAATCCTTACGGATACATTTTCATAAATTTCTAAAGGATACTTAAGGACAAGTAGGATTCCAGTGGGAGGATATTTGATGACATCAAATAACGTCACTTTTATAGCATCATTTATCTCATGCAAATTACCATTTTGTACAATTATTGCAAGAATTGTTACTTAATCGTTTATATTTGAGAATTGCAGTAATTATGGAGTACTTTGTGATGATTAGCTAAAAGGCGCGCATTCTAGAGCTTAAACAAAGAAATATGAAGAAACTGTTTTGACATCTAATACGCCGTATCCATCAAGGAAGATACGACGCATATGTGCCTGCACTTCACAAGAAACCGCGAAGATCAAAGTCCAGTAAGCCGTATCCAGAAGAATTCTATATCTCGTATCCAAGATATAGTAATAAAATATTCTGAAAGATATCGAACGTGGTCCCTACTCCAAGAAACCCCCAATACGTCGTATTGACTTCAACCGATACGTCGTATCGACCAAATAAACACGAGTTTTAGGTATGCTTGATCATATTTTCGATAACTTAACCATAAAAGTTGATTTTCAGAAGATACGAAGAGCAAAAGAGGTCAAGCAAAGCTATTAATTCCATAGGAAACACCTTGTAATCTCATATACTCTAGTAACCGTTCGATTTTAGGTATCATTCGTTTAACTCGGTTAGTTTACCTTGGTTGAATTATTATTCTTGTATTGATTACAATCATTAAGGGGTAATACCATTAGGTATTAGCGATGATTATGAAGATTTAAATGTTTGGTTTGTTTATATCGAATGCTTAATTTATCGTTGATTGCTTGTTTATGTTTATCAATTCATACTTGTTTACGTGCTTTTGTATGCAACCTATCATTCAACTGGATCTAGTGATACCGACCAAGTTAGCTAGATGCCGGGATGGCTCTCCATATAGTGATTTATATATCTAGAACAACGGGATCACAATTAATGTCCTCTCTTTACGATTGGTTTATGTGAACAAGTTGGACTACCATATGACCTAGGATCAACAAAATAACGTACTAATTCCTTTGGTAAAGACTTGGACAGTGGACTACTAGAATATAAATTGCCATTAAGCAGTAAGTGGGTAAAGTCTATATGAGCTAGAGTTTAATAAGATCACCATTATTAATCTCCTAAGATAGATTATAATCAACAAATAAGATGCTTTATGCGGATGCGTTTAATTATGACAGAATTCTACGTGTCTAGGTTTTAGGAAGAAGTACCGCCTAAATTTTAGAATGATATGCCGCCTTGAGATAAGCACTCATTGCACTAAATAAACAAACCAACGTTTTAATTGGATTAATCATGGTTAATACAATTTTTTTTATACTTGGCTAGACCGCTTCTCTATCTTTTGTCTATCTGCTTGCGTGTGTTATTGTGTTTTAAATTGATCTAAGTTACCACAAAACCTGTGCCAGTATCTCAGACTAAAATCCCCCGCTTATCCGTTATAATTAGGATTAACATAGGTTTAACATATAATAGAATTAACATATTTTAAATTAACTTAGTTTAGTTAACCAAAAAATTAATAGAATAAAAGATTAATGTTCTCGCTCTTAGTGATCGACACCCTACTTACCAACTAAACTACATCTGATCGGGTACACTGCTCGTTAAAGTGTTGTTTTAGGTAAAGTCGGCAAAATATAATTGTGAAACTTGAATAACTAAAATAACAACCTACACGACGACACAATCAATTTGCAAAAAAATATGTTTTCTTGATCATGACTCAAAGTGTTTAAATAATCATCTATTCATACCTTTAGTTATTGCGACGACGATAAAACTTTACGTTTAAAACTAGTTTAGTTTAAACTTTACGTAATACGATTTTATATTTGTCGTCAATAAAACTTATAATATCGTAAAATAGATATAACATTTTTACACGATTCTTTGTATTAAAAATCTCTCCCTTTTTGTTGAGGACAAAATATAAACTCGTTTTAAGTAAATATATAGAATAGAGAAGTTTTAAAGCTCGAGTTTTAATTCTTTCTCCCCTTTTTTGTTAAAACAAAAAGAGTGTCGAAAGAAAATACTTGGGGCACAACTACTCCCCATTGACGGATGCTCCTCCTTAATGAAGGCGCCAAGTACTCAATGCATGGATTTTAAAAGCTACAAAAAAAACTTAGTGAAATATAACATGATATATTGTCCTTAGGCGAGTATATACACCGACGTATATAGAATATGTGATCTCGATGAATGTTCCCCCTTACTTAGAGGGCGTCGAAAATAATGATCCTACAAAACAAAAGTTAGTTTCAAACAACCAACGTCCATAGACGAGGAAGATATATGACAATATATAATATCAAGGATAATCAACCATAACTAACCATGACACTCATATAGAGGAAAAGTGGCATATAATAAAATTGAACCATATGAAATGTGGTTGTAAAAACTACATACAACATATGTAAAAATAAGAATATGACCAAATCTTCAAAATAAAAAAGAAAAATAATCTAGAAAGAAACATAATGTTTCTTTTAGTAATTCCAAAAGAATATAAAATCAACACCTAGAAAGTCCAAGAAAAATAAAAATCCATAAAATAAAGTCTCATTCCACTTGCACTTCTAACACCACATCTATGGAAAGTTTTGATGAGAAAGAACGTCTAGGCGTTCAAGGATATGGTTAAGGATAAAACGCATTTCATCATAAACTTCGTGAGCGATAACTTGAGTGTGTTGACAACATTTACACCAATTTTCGTGGCGGTAAGCGGGAGGTGGTGGTGGTGCATTGATCCAAAGAGATTTGTCAAAGGTATCAAATATGTTGTTTGGTGAGAATGATGGTAGTGATGGTTCTATGTCCATTTGATCCGGCACAAAGCTCGAACGAGGAGGTTGTAGAGCAACTCGCTAAATAGACTCAAAAGTGAGTGGTGGTGGATGAGAAGTCCTAGGTGGTAACTCTTCCAAATCATCAATGGATGGATGTGGAGAAGTGGGTAGAGTGTGGAAAGTGAGCTCTAAAGGCTCAACATTGGTTGATAATGATGGTAGCTCTCTAGGTGGTTGTGATGGAGCTGGTGGTGGTGTGGTGGCCTGTGATAATGTTGTAGGTTGAGGTGTAGCTTGTGGTGGTGGTGATGGTGGAGCTTGGGTTAACACTTGTGATTGGTGGTATCAAGATTTAAGGTCGTTATTTATATTTTACACTCTCTCTACGTTTTGATTATAACTAAATGTAAAAACCTCTTATGTAAAAGTTTACGTAAACAAATTTTTAGTCGTAAAATTTCATTTAGACACAACATCACTTAAGGTATGAATAATGATTATTAAACTTGTTTAAGTAATGATCAAAGAAATATTTTTTATACACTTTATATTTTACCTAGAACTAGACCCTCCTTAAAATCATACAAACAATTTAAAATAAATGAAAATCAATTCAAAATTTGAATTCAACATGTAGAAGCCAAATCTTGAAAGATTATGGCAAGATTTGCAAGTAATTACAAAAAGACAAAACCAGATGTTCGATGTACGGACAGTTCTCTTAAATAGGGGACGGTTCTCTTATCGATAAGGGAACCCCGTAGAGGAGCGGGGGTCTCCTCTTTTTCTTATAAATAGCAAGTCAGTTCTCACACTCACAACCACCTTTTCCATTATTTTCTCTACATATTTACAACATCTTTTATCCATTTTTCTTTGATTATTACACTTGTTTAAGCTCATTTAAAGTGATCTAATCCTTGATTCACTTTGAGTAGAAGTCAAGAACAAGAGTTATCTTAAAGATACAAGTTTTTATAGTCTAGTTGTTATTGCAGTAGCATTTGTTAGTTCTCTTGTGGAGATCTATTTCATAACCTCAAACCTTGTAAATTAGTTAGATCGGGTTATCATTTGTGTCCTGGAAATACTTGCGAGTGAGGGTTAGTATTTAGATCCTGAAAATACTTGTATGTGAGAGTTAGTATATAGGTCCTGAAAATACTTGTGTGTAAGGGTTAGTATTTGAGTCCTGAAAATACTTGTGTGTGAGGATTAATATTTGACACCTGGAAATACTAGTGTGTGAGGGTTAATATTTTAGTCCTGAAAATCCTTGTGTAAGGAGGTTAGTATTTGCAGTGTGTGAAAGGTTTGGTTCTATCCTAATAGGAACTCGACATTTAGATTAGTGTCAGAAAACATTGTAAGCGAAGATTGTACGGTTTTCTTTTCCTGAAAGGAGTTTGTTGATATAGTGCATTTAACTCTTGAGTCGGATACTCGGGGAATAGAGTAGGGCGAAGAGGAGCTTCGTAGTCGAACCACTATAAATCCTTGTGTCTTGGTTTGATCTTTCCATTCTTACTATTACTTTATATTCATTGCTTGTAGTTTAGTTATATATGTCGTGATTGAATGATCTCACATATACTCGAATCCAAAGTCTTCAATTTTTTTTCTTTAAAATGGTAAACTATTCACCCCCCTTATAGTTTCCACAGAATCTGAAATCGGTAAGGAATCCGAAGCACGAATTTTTTAAGGCGGGGCAGGGCATGCTTATTGAGTTACGAGGCGGGTTAAGGGTTCTAAACAGGGATTCTTATTGGGTTTGGGGTGGGGACGGGGCATAACATCCCCGCCCCACCCCGAAACATATATATACATATATTTGTGTATGTAAAATATTTTGTCAGTAATTACGTAATAAAAATCTAATAGCAATCTGTAACACCCCCAAAATTCAGAACGCATCGGAACAATAACTTGGGGTGCTACTTCATAGTCCATACGCATAAGTTACAAAAAATGACCTCAAAATAGACGTTTAAAATAAATATCACATTCGCTATATTAAAACATCAGAGTTACACAGGTCCCAAACGGTTTTTAGCAAAACTACAAGGGTCGAAAACATAACTCATATATATATCAAGTAGAAATTTTATCGAATGTGAAAATTTAGCAGAGTCTTTAGACGTTTGATATCCGCGCAATACTCTCATCCAAGCAAGCATAAGCATAGTCACCTGAGATAAAATATGCTAAAAACGTCAACAATTGTCCAACTTTCGCTTGCTTTTATCTTTGTAATATTGCTAATTGTGGTCATAGAAGCTTGTCGTTATTCATGTTTAACAGTATAATTGAAGACTTTATAAGGCCAATATGTGATTTATGAAGCCGGTAGAATATCGTTATTTATGCTTAACACTATTGGTGAAGACTTTATAAAGCCAACGTTTAATTTATAATTTATAGGTCTTTGATTCTTCAGGTTATTCCATAAACTCAAATTTTTAATAGTGTGAAAATAATAATAAACATGAAACGACGCGAGTTTGGTAAAGCATTGATTGCATCAAAAAGACAACATTATTAAAATCCCTAATAAAGAAGTTACCAGGATTTTGAGAGAAGTATCCCACGTCAATGTACGTCTCGATGAATCCAAGATTAGAGGCAGGCTTGCAGAAGATTATTGTAAAATCGTATTTTGGGTATGAAATTAGCCGATAGCCGCCTCCTAAACCGCCCAATTATCAATGGTGATACCGGTTTAATGCATTTCGTTATATTTTTATTTGATCAAAAAGTTAACATGTCTTTAAAACTACTTTAGTGGACGATCACTCTTCAGTCGTTAACCCATCTCTTATAACTTTACATGCTCCCATTAATTTATGACACCACACATTAAAAAACAATCCAAAATTTATCTGATATTATTTCTCACACATTAATTTTTAACTGTATTATAATATCCCATTTTTAGTTATCCCATTTATCCTTGAAAACAAAATAAAGGATGGGCAACATTGTTTGCGTTATCCTTGCAAGAAAACAAATGAAACCTCCATTAGATAAACCAAAATAATTTTATATTATATGGTTAAACAGTTATATTATAATCTTTATTATCATCAAAGTGGCTTAATGTTAGACACTTTGAGATCTTCACAAGAATTATTCAAACCTCACTGGATATACATCTTGGCAGTCTTCAGTGAAAGAAGTCGAAAACGGTCATAAAATAAACTTTATTAAGTGGCATCCATCTAAGTTAAAAACTCGCCATCCGTAATTTCTTACACTATAACCAAGGAGTCTAGATTATAATTATAATGATTTTAGCTTTAATCTCAAAACCGTTGTTAGCACAACCTTTGTTGCCTTTTTTCCTATGTGCGTGATGTTCGTTCGATTTTTACTTTTAATCTTTTCATGAATTTGTGTTTACATGAGAACACGTAGTATTATTTTTTTTGAACGGCGGATTTATTAACGAGCTTAGTAAGACGCTAAAGTTCACAAAAAACAATTACAAAAGAGCAGCCATAGGGCTTTTAAGCCAACATAACCAATCTAGATTGAAATATAAGCTATCGTATTAGCTTATTTGATGTTGCTAGTGGTTAAAAAGCTTATTATTAGCTAATTTTTATTTTCTGAATAAAGCTCTATTAGATTAATTTGTTGATGTAAGCTGAATTAAGGTGTATTTAGCTTATCAGTTAGCAATAAGCAGTTTTAAGTAGCTTTTGGTTAACGTGTTTGATATATCATATATGATTCTTTTCATACGTATAACATATATGATATTGCTTTTGTCATATGTATATGACATGTGATTATCATATATGATATTTCATTTTTCTAAAAAACAGTTTATTTATTCTTTTATATTCATTTTATATTTTCAGAATTGAAAAACATGAATGATTGTTCATTATGTGGAAGTTTGGATCACAACAAGGGGAGGTGCCCTAAGAGGTTTGAAGATCAAGAACAAGTCGTGGTTCAACATTAAGTTGTTGTTCAAGAAGAAAATGTTGTTTAAAAAAGTACTCTAACAAGTGTTATAATTCTTTTTCACTTGAATTTTGTTGTTTTTGATGTTACATGAATGTGATTCTATTATATATCATATGTGATATTCTAGGAAATCATATATGATTTTACATCAGTTTCTTTTACATTTGAATTATCATATGTGATATTTGTATTTTACAATTTGGTAACAAAGTATCATATGTGATTTCTTTCATAAATCACATATGATTTAACATGATCATCACTGATTTAATTAACTATCAAAACTGATGTTTTAAACCAATGATAACATGTGTTACTGTTCTAATGCGGGGGGGTGATGGCTATTTTTTTATTGGAAGTATATATGAATGTGTGCAATAAAACTTTAACAAAATAGACATAATATCAAAAATTACATCCGCAAATGTTTGACTATTTCCATTTCAGCATATAACATGAGGACATAGAACAAAGAAAGTTAAACCATTATTGCAAGACATTGTATCAGTTTCTAATGGTTTATAAAAATCGTCCGTAGACGTCAAAACTCCATACAAGATTATCAGGATAAAAGCTTATTATACGATTTTTGACCGGAATGAAAATTCATGACTTCTTCATTGAGCCTTCTTTCCTTTGGCCTTTGATATTGACTTTGCGTGTGTTTAAGATGTCTTGAAAACAGCCTTCTCTACACAAATAAAAAGATTTGATAAATTTTCAAGCACATTATCATAAGAAATATTATAATGTTAAAGAAGTAACTTTTAAGCAGATTATTATATATGATATTATACACACAAGTAACTTTTCAAACTTATAATATCAACAAAATCTTCATAAACGCTTAAAATCTAACTTATATCATATATGATATATTATAATGTTAAAGAAGTTAACTTTCAAGCAGATTATCATATATGATATTATACACACAAATAACTTTTCAAACCAATAATATCAACAAAATCTCCACAAACGCTTGAAACCTAACTTATATCATATATGATATAGTATATAAGTTTCTCCAATTTTTTCAGGCAACTTATCATATATGATTTTTTCACTAACACGTCATTTCGTCTTTAAAATCACAATATGATCAACAAATCCTTTCTAAATAATGAAAACTTAACATCTAATCACATATTTACTTCATCAACATCAGCATACTCGATCTAAAGGTTACTTATCACTATACCATCATCAAATATTAAAATATCTTCATTATAAATTGTATAAACACAATAACTTGAACAAAAAACACAATATGTTCATCACAAGATCTATAAAACAGTAGGCTTCACCATTTATGCATAAATAACATTAAAATATGTAGATGAAGTGTTTTATACCTGAATCGATGATTTTAATCATCATTTTGAGCGGTTTTTAACTTGAACCTTCACATATAGGCTTATTTATTAAGATCTGGTCGTCTATAGCAACATCACCGTCATTATCTTTTATTTTTGAAGTGTCATACGATTATGTGTGTATGTTTTAGTGTGTGTATTTTTGATCGGTTTGAATGTGTGAGTAGTGTGTGTTTTTAGTGTGTGTTTTGGAGAGAGAGGGGGAAAGAATAGATCTGAAAGTATTGATGAAGTGGTAGGTGTGTAAGTGAAATTGACCGAAATACAATTCTGTCTTTTTTGTTTTTTTAATTAAAAAAATTCTTTTAATCATGGTCTTTCATTATTTTTATATGGATGGCTAAAGGAGGGTATCCAATATAACCTCCCTCGAAAACAAATGAAACCTCCATTAGATAAACCAAAATAATTTAATATTATATAGTTAAACAGTTATATTATAATCTTATCATCAAAGTGGCTTAATGTTAGACACTTTGAGATCTTCACAAGAATTATTCAAACCTCACTGGATATACATCTTGGCAGTCTTCAGTGAAATAAGTCGAAAACGGTCATAAAATAAACTTTGTTAAGCGGCATCCATCTAAGTTAAAAACTCGTCATCCATAATTTCCTTCCTTAACCTCAAACCTTTGAACCATTAACCCAATCTTGATAAGACGAGATACCAATATCTGGAATCCCCCACCACCCTAGAACCTTAGCCATGATGGAAGAAGCAACCGAGCTAGAAAGAACGAGTGATCAGAAGTTAACCCCTACATGACACACCGGGCAAACCATAGACAGAATTTCCAAACCTCTAACTGACATATTGAATCTCATTGGAAGCTTATTCGAAGCTAACCGCCAAGCCAAAACATTGACTTTGATATGGATTAATTTTAACCATCTAGTAGGCATCCCGTCCAAGGTTATAAATAGCGTGAAGCGTGACGTAGCGGCATAGCCAAGCCTCAAGCTTTAGCGTGAGGCGTTGCGTCATAGCGTTTTTAAGACGTGACTCAAAGCGGCAAAAAATATTTAATGAGTGGTCAATAGTAGTTAGCTACTAGGCTTAAAATTGAGTTATAGAGTTACTAAGCCCGAATCTCATGCAACCAAAATAATAAATACTTGTAAATAAACTCAAGTCTAATAAATATCTTTAAAAAATTCAAAAAATAAATAAATCTCTTAAAAGCTTCAAAAAAAGGCGCCACGCATTGCGCTATAGCGCGCTATATCACGCCTTATCACGCTTTATTGCACGCCACGCCTAAAGACGACGCCTTGTCCTGTTTCGTAACGTGGAGGCTACGCCTCGCGCTATGGCGCCGCTATAGCGGCGCTATTTAGAACCCTGATCCCGTCCATATCACATAACCCCTCGTCTATGAATCTCCTAGCCGAAGACACCTTGAAAACTCCATCTCCCTCCAGATTCCATACCCACTTATCATGATCTTCTATAAACTCTAGCGAATCAATTAAGTTAGAAACCTCTTCTATTTGCACACCTTCCGCTCCCACTTGGCGATCTTCTAAACCTATGAAGGAGACCATTGTGAACTTTATCACGTATAGACACCTCTTTGTTCTCTTTTAGAGCAAATAAATGCGGATACTTCACATCCAATGTACCTTTCCCCAACCAGTTTTCTAGCCAAAATAAAGAGTCACTACCATTTCCCACCTTTTTTTTCATGCACATATATAAATCGACACCTCTTTCTTTAAGATTAGAAATACAACGAATACAATTGGGCCAGGTGGAAGACTTACCCACCGTAACGCCCCGATCCCAATTACCCAAACGCCCATGTATAGCCTTGATGACCGACACCCACATCGCTTTAGGCTGCACCTTGAACCTCCAAATCCATTTAAAAAGCAAAGCACAATTCATAGCAAAGAAACTGGACATGCCTAAACCTCCAACTTCTTTACTAACAACAACATTATCCCAACTGAACCATGAAACCTTCCTCGTACCAGGTTCCACACATCGAAAAAAAATTGCTTCTACACGATTCAAGGTGTTTAAGAACTTCTATAGGGACTTTGAAAAGTGAAAAAATAATACAACGGAATTGTACTTAAAACTGATTTTGTAAGGGTAAATCTACCACCAATAGAGAGTGTCTTCGCCTTCCATTTAGATAATCTAGCCATTACTTTATCAATGACTACATCCCATGAATGAAGACGGTTCATTTTACCACCCACCATAACCTCAAGATATTTGAATGGAGTTTTGGAAGCTTCACATCCAATCATTTGAGCGCCTCTATTTACCTCGACATTCGTCACACCTCCAACTCCCATAATACAACACTTATGAATATTAATCCGAAGACCCGAAGCAAGATAGAAGTAGTGTAGTATATTTACTAGGTGTCGTAAATTCTCTTTTCTCCATTCCCCAATAAACACCGCATTATCTGCGTAAAAAAGATGAGATATATGAACCGGCTCATGAGAGCCTACATGGATACCTTTAAAAAAACCCTCCATCCATGGCACGAACAAAAGATATATGCAAGGCTTCCATAACCAAAAGAAATAAAAATAGGGAGAGCGGATCTCCTTGACGTAATCCTTGCTCAAAGTAGAATTCC
Organism: Tanacetum coccineum; assembly: GCA_026074375.1. NCBI lineage: Eukaryota > Viridiplantae > Streptophyta > Magnoliopsida > Asterales > Asteraceae > Tanacetum > Tanacetum coccineum. The sequence goes on from BQNB010137099.1 coordinate 13,692, forward strand.
TGAGTAGGGCTCCCATTAATAAGAATCGAAGCACTTGAGGACACAAGACACCCTTTTATCCAAACCCTCCAAGTATCTCCAAAACCAAAACGATATAAGATAATGTCAAGGAAGTCCCACCGTACCGAGTCATAATCTTTTTCAAAATCAACTTTAAAAATCATGGCCTTCCTTTTTTCTAATTACACCAATCTATCACCTCACTAAGAATCAACGGGCCATCAAAAATTTAGCGACCACGAATAAAAGCAGATTTCTCTTTACTAACTAAGCTACTAATAATTGAGCTTAGCGTATTCGCAAGAATTTTTCCTACAATCTTATATTGACATCCTATAAGACTAATGGGACAAAATTCCTTTACGAATTTAACGTCATTAACTATAGGAATCAAAGTTATAAAGGATGTATTGCATCCCTTACGAAACGAACCTGATCGAAAAAAGCTTTTTGTTGCCCGACAAACATCTCCACCAATCACATCCCAAAACTTCCTTACGAACTCAAAGGTGACACCATCATGACCCGGGGATTTATTTTTACCACAATCTCATACGGCTTTCTTTATCTCCACGTCGGTAACCTCTACTTCTAACATTTCTTGTTGCTGCTAGTTAAGAAAAACCGGAAACACCTCATCATTATGGAACTGCATACAATGATTTAGACTACTAGAGAATCGATTGGCAAAGTGCTGGAAAAATTCTTGCTTAACCTTAGGAGGATCCATAACCCACTCTCCATTAACCGAAATACCTCTAATAGCCATTTGATGTCTTTTTTGTTAAGGGATTAAGCCATAAAATAGCAACGAACTTTTTCAAATTTATCGATTTGATACGTGTACTCTTTAAAAGTTGTACAATAGAAACGAACTTGAAAAATTCTTGTGCTTAAGCCATATTAGGATCCATAACCCATCTCGACCATTAACCGAAAAATATACCTCTAATGAGCCATTTGATGTCTTTTTGTTAACAGGGATTACGGCCATAATAAAAGCTTAACTCACTTTTTAAAAAATTATCGATTTGGTATACTATGTACTTAAAAGTTGTTACAATAGATAAGAACTTTCAATAAGTGTTAGGGCCCGATATTCAAGATTTTTGAGCGATGACGGTCACGTTTAAAATGGTGCAGCGTCAGCATTTCATGTATGACACGTCAACAAAATGTGCATATCGGTACACTTATTGAAAGTTCGTTGCTATTGTACAGCTTTTAAAGAGTACACGTATCAAATTGATAAATTTGAAAAAGTTTGTTGCTATTTTACGGCTTAATCCTTTTTTTTAATGATGCCATAAAAATACTTCGAGTTTTTGTCACCTTCTATAGCCCATTTCACCTTCGCTTTTTGCACCAAGTCTTTCTCCCTCAAATCATCCAAAACCCGCAAATCCTTCTAAAGATCCCTTCTAGAACTCAACAGATCTTCTTGACCGCCCTCCTGATCTATTTGTTTATCTATATTGTGCAATTTTTCTTGGATTTCTTTCCTCTTGTCATTAGCTTTAACTCTATTTTGTTGGACCCAAGTGTTGATCTTCTTTTTCAACATTCGAAATTTCTTCTTCAAATACGACATCTCATTAAGGACCACAACAACTTCATTATGCCAAAACCTTCTATATCAAACCACGAACGAAACATCTTAAAAGGAATTGGCCCATAATCAATATCACATTCTCTGAGAATAGGCTGTTTCTGAAATTTTTGAAGGCCGTGAGCGAAATTACATAATGAAACATTTTGAGAAGAAATATTATACATAAAATGTCATTCTTTATACGATAGAATACAAATTAGTTATCTAAACCAATGTTTTAAAAACCGGGTTGACCCGGCCGGTTCAACTGGTTGAACCGTGAACCGGCTCAGAGACCGGTCCGGATGAGAACGGGTTTTTGCTTGTTTGAGAACCGGATTGAACTGCCGGTTTTTCGTTGACCCGGGTCGACCCGGTTTGATAAACTC
>BQNB010137100.1:0-17903 GCA_026074375.1 Tanacetum coccineum
TTGTCTTGACTGATGAAAATCCCATCATCTTTCTAAGTCACTTGCAGTCCTAAGAAGAAAGCAAGCTTACCTATAGAACTCATCTGAAACTTCTTGTGTATTAATTTCTCAAACTCAGTGCATAAACCCTTCTTAGTAGATCCAAAAATAATATCATCTACATATACTTGAACTAGTAGAATATCACCTTTGACTCTTTTAATGAACAAAGTCTTATCTATCTTACCTCTCTGAAATCCATTGTCCAATAAATATGTAGATAAAGTCTCATACCAAGCTTTAGGAGCTTGATGTAGACCATATAATGCCTTTTCTACCTTATATACTCTGTCAGGGAACTCTAGATCATCAAACCCTGGAGGTTGACAAACATAAACTTCCTCTTTAATCTTGCCATATAGAAATGCACTCTTCACATCCATTTGGTACACAACAAAGTCTTTGAATGAGGCATAGGCTAAGAACAGCCTAATTGCTTTAATCCTAGCAACTGGAGCAAAAACCTCATCATAATCTATTCCTCCTTCTTGAGTGTAACCCTGTGCAACCAACCTAGCCTTGTTCCTGATTACAATGTCTCTTTCATCTTTCTTGTTTATGTACACCCATTTAGTACTAATGGCTCTTTTGCCATATGGTAAATCCACCAAGGTCCAAACCTGTTGTAACTTGAACTGCAGAAGCTCTTCTTGCATAGCTTCTATCCAGCTTAGATCTTTTAATGCTTGAATTACCCTTTTGAGCTCTACTTATGATAAGAAACATGCAAACAGACAATTTTGAAAATCTTTGTGGTTTATCCTCTATTGCACTGAACTAAACATACCATGTTCAGTCACACTCTTTATCATCCTTCTAGTTTGAGGTGCTGAATGTAAATCTCCAATGATTTGTTACAATGGATGATCCTTGTGAATTCTGGTAGTTAGAATAGGACTGACAAGCATGAATATATCCAAATTGTTCATGTAAGCCTCTACACCAACACCTTCATCATCTTCTGAATAGACAATCTCTTCCAAATTAGGCATATTAGGATCATCAGCACATCCATAGATTGTATTCTCATCAACAGTATTATCTTCTATGCTAGCAGTATTAACAGTTGAACTAACAGTGTTAATATTGTTATTACTGTTAACACTTTCATCTTGCTCTTGATTAACTCTTGGCTCCTCTGTATTTGGCACCTCACTATCTTCATTCTCTAGATGTTCAACATCCTTCTTTTCCTCTTCCCCTAATGGTTTGAATCCAGCATCAAGAGAATCCTTTGAACTAGAAGAGAATGGTAGATCTTGAGTCAAAAACAGTAGAAGTATGTAAATTTTTACAAGTATTGTCTCTACTCTAGCTTTACCTGCATTTTCACATACTTTTGTACCTGCAATACCATTAGATTGATTCCCTGCAACAACTGGCTCATAATTCATTGATTTTGTTAGAGCATCTATATCAAAAAGCTAATTAGGTCTATTTCCTGCAATATTAGGTGTTTCTTCACTAAACATGACATGCAGGTTATCTTCTACTATCCTAGTTCTATTGTTGAATACCCTAAATGCTTTGCTATTAGTAGAGTATCCTACAAAGAACCCTTCATCAGCCTTTCCATCAAACTTGCCTAGGTGATCTATGGTATTAAGGATTGTAACATGACACCCAAATGGTCTCATGAAGCTTAAGGTAGGTTTTCTACCTAGAAAAAGTTCATAAAGGGTCTTGTTGTAAGGCTCGATAACTAACACCTTATTTTAGACATAACAAGCAGTATTAACTGCTTCAGCCCAAAAAGTTGTTAGCAATTTTGAATCAGCTAGCGTAGTCCTAGCAGCCTCTATTAGTGTCCTATTTTTTCTTTCTGCTACTCCATTTTGTTGTGGAGTCCTAGCAACACTAAATTCCCTCTTAATACCCTTCATTTCACAGAACTGATTCATGACCTTATTCTTGAATTCAGTCCCATTGTCACATCTGATCACTTTCACCTTAAGGTCTATTAGATTTTCTATGCCTGTAATAAATGTTTTAAGGATTTCACTAGTTTCATCCTTAGTGGCTAAGAAGAAAACCCAACTAAACCTACTATAGTCATCTGTGACAACTAGGCAATACATCTTTTTCATTAGACTCTTTACAAATGTTGGACCAAATAAATCCATATGTAACATTTGTAAAGGTTGGCTGATTGAACTGGCTATTTAGGTCTTACAAGAGGCTCTGTGTTGCTTTCCCTTCTAACAAGCAACACAGGTTTGATTAATTTCAAAAAGTTTTGAAGGTAAACCTCTTACAAGGTTTTCTTTAACCAATTTATTTATAGTTTTGAAATTTATATGCCCAAGCCTTCTATGCCAAAGATTAGATTCATCTAATGTGGCCTTTGCAAAGAGACAAGTTAGACCTCCTGAAGGGACAATATTCTTTAAATCAGCACTGTACATGTTATCTTTTCTAGGAACACTAAGCAAGACATGATTTTCATCAAGTAGCTTAAAGTCAGGAGACAAAACAACACATTAAGTATCTGTGAAAAGAACATTGTTTTTCTTGTCACACATTTGTGAGACACTAAAAAGGTTAAACTTAAGCTCCTTAACAAAGTACACATCTTCAAAATCCAATATACCTGTACTGATTTTACCTTTACCAGTGATTTTACCTCCTTTGGGATCTCCTCAAAAGGCAACAAAACCACCATCAATTTCTTCATAATATGGGAGGTAGGACTTGTTTCTAGTCATGTGCCTAGAGTATCCACTGTCAATTACTCCTTTTTCTTGTAATTCTAGCTATGGATTGCCCTGCATAAAAGGTAAGAGAATCAGGCTCTCTTAGAGACCTAAGCCATTACAGACTTGGATCTGCCTTGTGCATCAACATAGTCAAATCTTTTAAAGTTCATTGATGCACCATTTTGTCTGGAGACATGATCTAAAACTTTTTGTTTTGGTCTCCAAACCCAACATGCTGAGCCTTAACAGCATTAGTCTCATGTCCCTTATTATCACTTACTACTACTTTTGGCCAAGCAGTAGTAACATTTCTTCTAACAGTATTAATTTTTTCATTTAAATTACTGTTCTTATTTGTTGTAAACTTGTTAAAGGGCCTTCTAAAATGTGAATGTGCTTTATTAAAAACATTTGATATTGTCCTTGCACTATTCACTATTGGTCTTAGGTAGGCAGTATTAATTGTTCTGGCCGTATTAACTAATACTGCTTCTTTTAAAGAGTTTTGCCTAGCAGTATTAAGTGTTTTATGGCCAGATTTCATTAAGACTGCTTTTGAAACAAAATTTCCTTTTGGATGAGGGTGAGTCAATCTTTGAGAATTTTGGTGATTCACCCTACTATCATTGTTCCATACAGGTTTTCCACCATTTTCTTTTCATAAAAATCATAATCTTTGATTAAATGGTTAAAACTGCCACACACATAGCAAGCTTTATTTTTAAACTCAAAATTACTTCCTAATTTCTGAGTCATCAAATTATTCCAGTTTCTCTTGTTACCTCTAGGACTTTGACTGTTTTTCCTAGGGTATTTAGCTTGCCTATTATTCTCTACCTTCTTAACAGACTCCCTAGTTATTTTCACATGCTCATTAGATTTAACAAATTCTACTTTAGGAAAACTAGGTTTTCTTTGTTTAGACTTAAACTCAGTCTCATTCTCATCCTCACATTCAGATATCCAATCTTTAATAAGTGGTTCACTAACAGACTTAGGTTTAGACTCACTAGTCTTAACTTTACTAGTTGCAACTACAGGCATACTAGTTATTGTCTCACTAAAAACATATTCTTTCTTATCAGAAAGTACCAAATTAGGTTTAGGGGGCATGAAGTTTCCAGTATAGGGAGGTGGAACTGCATGATACCCTTCACCTGTTTTATACTTATCATTCACTTAAATATTAAACACTTAACTATCAACCACTTGACTATCATACCCTACACCACTCTTGAACTTATCACTTACTTGAATCTTTAATAGTTTTCTTAGATTCTTAGATAAATTTTTAAACTTTTCAAAGGTAAGTTTTAAATCATCTCTTTCCTTTTCAGCTTTTTCAAATTTCTTTCTAAACTCTGTCAGTGCATTATCTCTCAACATAATATCAAGTTTCAAAATCTTTATGTCCTCTTCAAAAACAACCTCATTCTTTTTATACACATCTAGTCTAGCCTCTACAAATTCTAGACATGCTTTATAAGCTCCTACATTTAATTGAGACTTATTAAAATCTTTTGTCAGATTATCATAATGTTCTTTGAGAGTTTCATAAGATTTTAAACATGCTTTAGAACAAGTAGATACCTCAGAATATGAGCTTTAAGAACTTGAAGAACCTGAAGATGTATATGCCATAAGTGCAAAGTTTGTAGGTCCTTCTCTAGCCTGGTCACTCCAGTCATACCCAAGTCCATCTTGAGCCACCAAATCTTTTGTCTTTGTTGTTTCTACTGTCACATTCATCCTTACACGTTCTTTGTTCATGTTCTCCTTTGGAGCCCTACACTCCCTTGCAAAGTGGCCCTTCTATGACAGTTATAGTATTCCACCTTTGATTTGTTAAACCCTATGGTATCAGAACCATTGGCACTAATCTTCCTTCTAGTCTTATTTAGGAATCTTCTGGCTCTTATGGTTAACATAGCCATCTGCTACTTTAGATCCATCTCTTCCAAGTCATCAGCATCAATCTGTTGTAAGTCCTTATTATCTAATTGTGGACTATTGGATTGGTTTTCAAAGAAAGAATAGATCACATCATCACTCATACTATAAGTATTGGCAGAGTTAGAACCATGAGCTTGATTGGAACTGCCAGAGTTATTGGAAGACACAAAAGCCACATTTTGTGAATTTTGGTTTGAGCTTGATGACTTTTTAACTTCAGTTTCATAAATCTTTAGATTTTTATATAGGTCATCCATGCTTAAGGTGTCTATATCAGGTTTGTTCCTCCAGATCAAGGTATGAGTCTTCCATTCTGATGGGAGACTTCTTAAAAACTTCAGATTCATATCTTCTTGAGAAATAGTTTTACCCAAAATCTCTAGCTGACTGATAAGCTTTTAAAGCCTATCATAAGTTTGATCAAGTCCTTCTGAGCTTGATCCATTAAAATTCTCGTACGGTTGCTTTAGAAGTGTCTTTTGAGTTTTCTTTGACTCCTTATTACCTCCAAACCTTTTCTTCATAGCTTCCATCAGAGTCTTGGCACATTTATAGGTATTAAACTTTAGTTGATGTTCATTTGGATGGTCCATTAACAATGTACCTCTTTCCTTTAACTCATTCTTCCTTACTAACTTCTCCTCTGCAGTTGTATGAGGATATGTTTGCTCAACACCATCAACAGTTCTCTTTGGTGGAGATGAGTCTCCATTTACTATTACTTCCCAAAGAGCATAATCTGTCATTAGGAAGTACTGTTCTATCCTCATTTTCTAAAGCTTAAATTCTCCTGGATTGAGTACTGGAAGTTTTGCAGCAGCAACCATTGGTGAAGATACTGCCTCTATGTTTTCATAAATAAATAGATCTGGTAAGTGTAGATTGTTTCTTCTTATTCAAAATTTCTCAACAAGCTCTGATACCACTTGTTGATCCCAGTTGAATAGGTCTTGCTTAGCTTGTAAAAGGATTAGTTGTATTGAATAAATCCAAGACAACTATAGTAGAAACTTTGATTATGAATATCAAAGACTATGCGGAATCTAGTCATTGATACTAAGAAGAATTCTTTATAAAACAATAACACAAAATCAATAACAAAACAAATTACCAAACTTTCAGCCTCAATATAAAACGAACACTCTTAATAGTGTTAGGGTTTACAAAACCTTGAAGCTATAAACGACTGTATAATGATATATAAAACAACATGCCCTAGGACCTCCTTTTATACACCAAGGAGTCCTACATGGCTTACAATATATTCCTAAATTATCAAGATCATCTAAACAAATAACTTATACATATCTTTCACCAAAATATCTCATACTTATCCCGTAAGTAATCTTGATAAGCAATTTTCATCTTTATCCTTCTGACAGTAGAAACTCTTCTAGCAGTTGTAATCTTTCGGCAGTTGTAACTTTCATACCAGCAGCATTAACTTTTGTATAAGCAGCACTAACTGTGTACAAGTAGTAGTAACTACTTAGAATATTTTCTTTATTCTTCACTAGCAGTACTAAGTTACACTAACAGTAGTAACTTTTATACTAGCAGTATTAACTAGTTAGTAGGATTTCTTCTAAGTCTCTGAGCAGTCTTAACTTTCATTAACAGTAGTAATATACACTAGCAGTAGTAACTAACAGTACTAACTACTTAGCATATTACTAAAAGCACTAAGTTATGCTTGACAACAATAACTCTAACCTTAGCAGTATTAACTCTAAGCAGTCTTTTAATCCTAACAGAATCTACAACCTTAAAATCTGGTTCCTCTGACTGAACAGACTTTCCAAAAGATTTTGATTGAGACTTAGCGCCTTTGGATGAGCCAGACTTTGAATCTTTAGTTTTCAGACCTGTTGTTGGTTCTGTATCCATGCTTGTCTTCCCTTTCTTCAACCCTCAGTCTGATCCAGCGGAAGGGTCTTCATCTTTATCTTTGTCTTTTCGGCTTCTCTTCAACGAATAAATTTTATCATAAGTTGAGAAGAGACTCTTGTCGAGATCGTAAGACTTGATCAGTCCATCATAGCATTCTCTGTGTTCAGCAACTGTCAGATATGATTGACTTTCATCCATTTTGTCAATAAGAACCTTCTTTAACTCGAATTCTGTAAGTGAAGCAGCAGCCTCATATGTTGACTTTGGTTGAGAAGACTCATTGGCTAGAACCGCATGGTCAAGTGACTTAGTAACTATGTTTTTTATCACCGGAGGAGCAAAATTAGACACTTCCTTTGGCAGAATCTGAGGCAGTTGAATCTTGACTTGCTTTATGATCCTAGAAGTGATTGATGCCGAAAGATAGCTCATGAATTCGTCTCTTGTGGCTCCTAGTCTTTAGTCTAGGTGTTCATCTACTAGAGTAGTCACTTGAGTGTTGAGAGGATCATTCCTTTTGAGTTCAGCAACTTCTTTTTCTAATGTTGTGACTCTGTTGTGGAATTAGGAGGATGAATACGAAAATTAGAAGTGTAGATAGAGGATTTGTTACTTCAGTTGTTAGTGGTAGAGTTGGTGTTGATTGTTACGGTGGAGGAGTAAAGGATGGTAATGATTGTGAGATGACAGTGGTGAATATAGGTGAAGATTCAGTAATAACCGAAATAGGTATTGTGAGAAGTGTAGGTGTTTGATTGCTTGGTACCTCATGATGGACATGACATCCATTGGAGAAACATTTTCTGCATCGGTGTGGGAAATATCTGAGAAATTTAGGAATTTAGATGCCAAGTCGAATGAGTGAGAAGATCTAGTAACTAGAACTTTAGTCTTCTGTGGAACAATAGAAAGTGTTACATGAGCATCTTCTATGACTTGATTGATGTGTGATCTTTAGATTTTCATTCATTGTTGGAACGTTAGTCACTTCAAGCATCGGTACCCTCCTTTTTGAATAAACCCTACATTAGTAGTAACTATACCGTTCGAGCTTACCTTCACTCAACGCGAACTATTAGTAGTGTAATCCATTCCTTCATCTTCATCTCCTTCAATTTTATCATCAACATTGGTTTCATCTTCATCATCAGCACTATTCTTTTCATCTTCACATCTTCAACATCTTCTTTCTCATTCACCTCTTATTAATTCGGAACCAATTTACATTTTCATCAGTTCATGCTCGAAATCCGACCCTTTTTCACTGTCAGATTGGAATTGTCATCACACACTGTGGCTTCTCTTGATAACTGCCTTATAATATTTGTTCTTTAGAATAGCCTTTAATGATGTGGGGGTTGTTTTTTTTATTTGTTTGAATTATATCAAATTTTAATTATATTTTTGTTATTTTTTTTATTATTTTTTATTAAATTTTTTTTTTGATTGCCTTTTGAAATTTATGTGTAAGGTTTGTTTCTTGAGAAAATTTGAATTATTGAATTTTTAATTTTGTATGTATTATATTGTAAATTTTATAAAATGCCTTTAATTATTTTTTAGATTGGCAGTAATTATTATAGATACAAATAACTAATAACCTAACAAAACCTAAACTACGCCAGACCAAAAAATATAAAAATAAACCAAGACACAAACCAAACCTCTCCTAAATGAGAATAGAAAACAACCATCTTTACAAAAACAAAAAAATACACCTAAAAAATCCGAACAAAAAAACAAAATCTCGACAAAACCTAGAGACCAAATTCACCCACAAAAAAGAAATAACCAAAAAAAAAAAAAAAAACTGAAATGATAAACAAAAAAATCAACAAAAACAAAAAAAACCCCAAAACACAAAAACCTCCCCCCCCAAACACAAAAAAAACAACAAAAGCTAAATCAAAAAAAGAAACTACACAATGCCAAAGACCGAAGGTGAACAGGAGAGGACGGGTGAGGGCGGAAGGGGGCGGGTATCTGCAAAGTCGGCTAGGTAGTGACTTGTCAGCTTGCTGGCGGATAGAGACTGTTAGAGTAATGTACAGCGAAATTGGATACAGATTATTGTCTACTTCACTCGGGATAACAGTCAGGAGTACAGTAAATATTAAAAGCGTTCGCGATGTTCTTACTGACGAAAATCACTAAATGTCAAGCTGTATCTCATATTGATAAGTATAAAAATAAAAAGAAAAAGATAATAGATTGACAACAACAATACCACCCTCCAGATCATTTAATAAGTTTAAATTAGCCGTTATTGCACCATAATATGAGGCAAGCTCATCATTGGTAAGAGTCATCATATATCCCTTCCCAAGAATCATTCTACACTTTATTAGTGATCCGTTTTTGGTCATTTAAGCTCGTTTTTAAAGGTAAAAGGTATGTGTAATTAAGCACATACCAGTTTAATTTTAGCAGCACTTGGAGCAAGCTTGGTAACAGTTGCAGAACCACTAATGAGTCTTGTGGAAGTCCCTCAAACTCTTCTTGCGAACTTCTTCATACTGAGCTTCTTTAGTTAATGCCACTTCAGAGAGCAAATCAATTCCTTTGCGCTTCTCAACAGTCATCTTTTCCTTCTTCTTCGACAAAGACTTCACAGGAGTTTCTCTAATAACAACACCTGATGTTGGCGCATCACTTCTTGGCAGGTCTCTCAACTCTCTTTGACTTCCTTTTGGGTTCTTCAGATGAAGCTGGGACAATAGATAGTTTAGGAGAAGCAAGCTTCTTGAACTTTCGTGCCTTCTTAGGAGGTATAACTCCTGTAGCATAGCCAATGTCAGTCTTGTAAGCCTTAGTTTCCCGCATCTCAGGACTTGTCATAGACTTAGGAAGTTGAGCTCCACAAAATTTAAGATTCTTCCTTTGTAGAGACGAATCTCAAAGTGTTTATCAGATAGTCATCTCTGGAGATATGCATGTCAATCTTGTTTCTCTTGGAGATTGTCTTGTCTTTAGTAAGGAAATAGTAGATGATAACTTTGGTGAATCAAGGGTAGTACATCTTGTCTTGCTTTTTATGACCTCTGTTGTCGATTTGGTAAGTGAAATCTTCCCAAAGTAGTTCAACATAGTCCACATTCTTCTTATAGTACATTCCCCAAAGGATATGTGCTCTAGAGAGACGAAGCTTGTCAAGACCAGTTGTCTTTCCAGATAGACTTCTGTTGATGGTGGTTGTAAAAGTTCTCCAAGGTTGATGCATCTGATCAAAAACGATATCGGTGATTGTCTTGATTTGCCCAGTATGACCAAGTTCTTTAAAGAAAGACACAATATCTTCATCAGTGGGAAGTTCATCAAAGTTTTGACCATGAACTCTAGGACATATCTGAAAGATGTCTCTGAAGATTTCCAAATTGAGGTCGAATTTCTTCTTCTTGTCCATTCAGAACCTGTAGGAATTTTCATACTTGTGGATGGAATCCCAGAATTGGTGCATGTAAACTTCAGGAACATCTGTAGTCATGAGAAATGCGAAATTACAAGGAGTGAGAGCAAGAGCATCCAACATAACTTGAAAAGTGGGCTCTCTCTGTTTCTTTCCAGGATTGAGTCTTCCATTGTATTTTCCAATCTCAAGCCTTTTCTCCTTAGGGACAAGTTCCAGATCAAGTTTGATTTGTTGAGCAGTAATGGAAGACATGATTCTGCTAAGATTAGTCACATACAGTTCATATACAAACAAATATATTTCACTGAAGGACAATCTAGATCATAAAGAATGATTATAGATGCATGACTAATTTTCTCTAATGATTAGGCATACAAATCCTAGGCATAGAATTGATACACATGACAATTAAAATGAAACCGGGAGACACATAATTATATAATACACTAACTATAGGCAATCTATAGAGAGCAAGGCAATTACAAAAGATTTCTAAGAAAAACTAGACCTAAATCAATCACTAAGTGACATGTTAAGGGATAATTATACTTAGATTACCAAGATTATGAGATTTGATTACCAAGATTATATGATTAGATCTCCTAGTGAAAACATGCATAATTCCTCTAAAAGTTGTGTATAATTCACCTACATGAACATGTATAAATCGCCTACATGAACATGTATAATTCGCCTATAACAGGACGCATAATTTGCCTATCCTTACGCGTATAGTTCGCCTAAACATTAGGTGTATAAATCACCTAACCATGCGTGTATAACTCGCCTAACTATGCGTGTATAATTCACCTAAGGGAGAGCGTATAGTTCGCCTAAGGCTATGTGTATAATTCGCCTAATTTTGAACGTATAGTTCGCCTAAGGTTTATACGTATAACTCGCCTATGCATGTGTGTATAGTTCTACTAGGTATAATTCGCCTAGGCAAAATTTTCACCAACATTTTTACACTTTTTCAAGCATCAACAATGTCTCAAACATGTTCATTTAGCATCATAGAATCAGTCTAACACATTTTCCACATGAATTAACCATAAAAATCTTGACTTATGACTTGTTCGACTCATATGAACACGAAAAACCCAAAGAACCATATTTTTTTGAAGTTAGACATGCTTAAACTCAACCAAACACTCACAAACACTTAAATTATCATTCTTAAACACAAACCCATGAACTTTTACAAGTCTTTGACCCTTTCCCATTTTGTTCGAAATCAAGAATCACCCAAAACGTATCCATAGGTTATTCCCATTCAAAACTATTATAGGTACATGTTCTAGACCCCTATAGGACCAAAACCCCTCAATCAATTTTAGGTTTCATCCACTTTATAATGAGACGAAATTTAAATCACTTTTTAGGGTTTTTCGAGCATAATTCTATGTTTAAGGTCTATTAAAAGGTGTTATGAGTATGAGAATCATATAACAAGTATACCTTAGTGATTAGACGAGAAATGAGCAAGTTCTTGGAATCTTAAAAAATCAACAATGGTGTTTTTGTATTTTGTGTGTGATACGTGAGAAAGAAAAGGACGGTGAAGGGGGTGTTTATGTTTTAAAACTTTTGGTTTTTGGCATAAATGCCCCCTAAGGTTTACTAGAACCTCAATTTTCCTAATAAACTTTACATAAGGCAAAAAATAGTTTCCCTATTGGCAAAACTAGTCCCTAAGGTTTAGATATCAAGAATAAGTCTCACATTTTGCCATAATACCCCTAAAGGATTAAATACATAACAAATAAAGCCCGATTGAGTTAAAATTAATTAACTCCCCTTTAATTATTCACCCATTATTGTTTAAAGCCGTTTCCTTTTATCACAAATAGATTTTATGAAGAAGATATTTGACATTTTCTCCCCCTCAACAATGGCCCGTTTTCTATTTAAAGAGCTGTAGTTGTTGTTTGAGTGGTCAAATGTCTTTGAAAATGAATTTTCAGATGAAACCAAAAGATGATTATATTATTTTTAAAATCAACACCATAAAAATAAGATTTCTCTTATTTTAACAAAAAATACACTGACACGTACACTAATTTGTATAAAGGAAGCACGGGTTGTGTTGCAAAGTAAACACAAGCCTTTGCATGGTCATAAAGTAGACCATGCCCGAGAATAAATTCCCATTGTGAGGACAAGTTTTCTTTTTAAAATACTTGCCTTGAAGATGATGACCGGGTTGCTATTGAAAATAATAGCAAGCCAATTTTGGCATGTTTTAAAAAACTTTTGAACTTCTGCGCGAACTTTATTTACAGCCTCATATCATTATTAAATGACATTTCTAGGGCTGTAAATGTTATCGATTTTCAAAAGACATGCCAGAGATTCATATTTGTATATTTTTCTGATTTTTTAATTTTGTATTTTGTTTGTATAAAATTTTATAAGTGAAAAATCTTTTTGTGTTTTTGTGATTTTTTTTATATATACATATTATACAGAGGATATAAGAATAGGTACCACCACTATTCTTCAGCTTCATCTTCCAGGTCTTTCAGAGTCTCAGGAGTAAAACTTCTCATCCCCAACTTGTCGATAAGGAATTCAATTCTTTCTCAACATAGAGCCTTGGTGAAGATGTCCGCCAACTGATATTCCGTTCTGACAAAGTAAAGCTCGACGACTCCTTTCTCCACTTGCTTTTTTATGAAGTGATATCTGATGTCGATATGCTTTGATCGAGAATGTTGAACATTGTTGCAGCATAAGGCAATAGCGCTTTTGTTATCAAAGTACATTGGAATTTTATTGAATCCAAGACCATAGTCGGTAATTTATGATCTCATCCAAAGGACTTGAGCACAACAGCCGGACAAGGCTATATATTCAGCTTCCGTACTGGATATTACAGCGCTTTTCTACCTTTTTGATGACCAGCTAACAAGTCTGTCTCCCAACAATTGTGTTGATCCCTTTTGAACAGATCTTACTTTTAGCTTGTTAAAGCTTAGTTGTGTTGGATAGATCCAAAATAACTATAGTAGAAACTAAGATTGAGAACATCACAAACTATGCGGAAACTAGTTTGCAATAATAAGAAGAACAATAAAACAGTAAACAAAATTTTACTAAACTTTCAGCCTTAATATAAAGCGATCACTCTAAATAGTGATAGGGTTACAAAATAACCTTGAAGCTATAAACTATGACTGCTATGAAAACTATATATAAAACTTATTTCTAGATCTATGTTGTAGGGTTCCTTTTATACATCAAGGAAACCTTCAACCATGGGAGTACCATTAGTCCACAGATTCCATTCCGTATTTTTAAGTGATTTTAGAGCATATTTTGATTGGTTTAAAAATATGCCTCTAGGACTCTGTGAAATCTGTAGTCCTAGAAAAAAATGATATTTTGCCCATCATTGACATCTTGAATTTGGAACACATTATCTCAGAAAACTTATCACATAGTTCAGTAGTAGTAGAAGCAAAAATTATATCATCAACAATAAATTGTACTAGGAGGAATATCATTGCCTTTTCAGCTCTCTACTGATAAATAATGTGGGATTATCCGTGCCTTTGGAAAATCCTTGGGATAGCAGAAACGATGACAGTAGATCATACCACGCGCGTGGAGCCTGTTTCAACCCATATAGAGCTTTTTTCAGTCTGTACACGTGATTAGGATTGTCTGGATCTACAAATCCATCCGGTTAGCTAACGTAGACTTCTTCACGCAAAATACCATTCAAAAATGCCGTCTTTACATCCATCTGGTAAACGATCATATTCTTATGAGTAGAAAACGCGAGAAATATCCGAACAGCTTCTAGTCTAGCCACGGGAGCAAAGGATTCTTTGAAATCAATTCCCTCTTCCTAACGGTATCCACGAGCTACCAATCTAGCCTTGTTTTTCAAGATTCCTCCTAATTCATCCAATTTGACCTTATATATCCATTTCAAGGTGATAACCATCACTTTATCTGGACAATGAATGAGTTCCCAGACTTCAAGACGTTAGAATTCATTTAGCTCTTCTTGCATTGCCTCAATCTAGCATGACTGAGTTAGTGCATCTTTGTACGTCTTAGGTTCAACTGAAGTTAGGAAGGCATCATAGTAGCAGAACATGGCTTGTTCGTATAGTTGGAGTCTTGTGGAAACGGGTCTGGATGGGTCACCAATTATGTTTGGTAACGGATGATCTTTTGTCTATTTACTGAGGTGTTCTGAGATTGGAGCGTCTGAGTGCACAATAGTAGGAATAATATCCGATGATGAGGATTCTTCAGAAACGGTTTCTGGAATTGGAATGCCAAAATAAGGATCGTTACTCATATGTGCAACCTCAAGGTCATGTGACTCTTCTTCAGCCCAAAGAAGAATTGTTTAGGATTATGATTGTGGAGTGGTTTGTGAGGTACTTGGTGAGGGCGCATCTTGATTAATAGTTGTTGAGGAAGGTGAACCAGTTGACTCAACAGGAGCTGGAGCTTCTTCTACAAGAATTGGAGAGGAAACGCTAGCTGGAGGAGAGAAGAACTCATCAAACACTGGTTGAAACACAAGATCCCATTCATGCCTCGATGGTGGTACAAACGGTGCTGAAGGAGTAAGGTTTGGAATGAGTCCTGAACTGGGTGTTGAAGGAGTCATTTCATGAAGCACGGGTTCTAAACTGCTTTGTTCAGAAGCCATAGCCGTCAGCTCATCAAAATCAACATGGATGGTTTCAATTATTTTTTGGGTACGTCGGTTGTAAATATGGTAAGCTTTCTTCTTGGGTGCATATCCAATGAAAATACCTATATCAACTTTAGCTTGAAGTTTGCCCAAATTCTCACTATCATTGTTTGGGTAGCAAAGTGCACCAAAAACATGAAGGTAGGATAAATCGGGTTTTCTATCATGTAAGAGCTCATAAGGAGTTTTTCCATGGTGACGTCGTATAATGGATTGATTTTGGGTGTAACGTGCGGTAGCAACTGCTTCGGCCCATAGAAATAAAGGAGCTTTTGCATAGATTAACATTGTTCGAGCTGCTTCAACAAGAGTACGATTTCGCCGTTCAACAACACCATTTTGTTATGGAGTTCACCCAACTGATGTTTTGTGAGAGATTCCAACCTGATCATAGTATTCTCATAGAGTTTGATTAACAAACTCAGTTCCATTATCTGTATGAATGTTTCTTACACACGCATTCAATCTAACTTGTATCATTTTCAGAAACTTGATTATAAAATCAGGAGCTTCATCCTTTGATGCTTGAAACTTCACCCATGTGAAGCGAGAGTAATCATCTATAATGATGAGGATGTACTTTTTCCCATTTACGCTTGCAACACGCATAGGCCCACAAAGATCCATGTGCAGAAGATATAGTTTTTTTAATTAGTGTCTTCATATTTATGTTTATGTGATTGCTTCTTGCTTTTTCCCATAGCACATGCAGAACACAAATGGTCCTTTTCAAATTTAAGTCTGGGAAGACTACGTACTAGACCGTTTCTAGCCAGGTGATTAAGAGCACCAAAGTTTAAATGAGACAGACGTCGATGCCATAACCATGACTTAGTTCTTTATGGCTTTTAACAAGAGACATATAAGAGAAGAAGCCATCATATCCCCAATGGATAGAGAATATAGGTTAGTTCCTCGAGATCCTGAGAGTAAATCTACACCTTCCAGATTACGGACAAAACAAGTGTGTTTTCTGAAAGCTACTTCAAGATCTGAGTCGCAAAATTAACCAACGGAGAAAAGATTGTGTCCTAGTCCTTCCACACAATAAACCCTTGAAATTGTGACATTCCTTATATGATAATCACCATATCACATAATCTTCACAACTTAGTCGTTACCGAATTTGACAGTATCGAGAAACTTATGAACGAAATTGGTGAGCTGAGAGCTATCTCTGGTCATGTGCTTGGAGCAGCTAGAGTCCAAATACCACAAAGCAATTTGGACAACCTGCAATTGATAAGAGAAAAATAGGATAGATCAACTGAAGTATCGGATCCCCAAAATGTACCGGGTTCCATTCTGTTAGCAGTCATATATTTTGCAACCTTAGTTTTGCTATTAAGAACTGATTTAGGTACTTTAGGTCTTCTTATATATACTCTAGTTACTACATGTTCGGGTGAAACTACTTCAAGAGGAATGGGAACCCTAAGAGGCACTTTATTAGTGGCGGTAATCCTAGTTAAAGGGCACACGTTTCCAACTAAGGTAAAAGTCCTTCCTGTGGGTTTCCATTTATATCCAACAGAGTTAAACACTTTTCTAGTAGATTTCTATTCTTTTCTCTTTTTATTTTTCTTAGTGGCAGATTTATCACGCACATTCATACTATTCACATGATCAATTAAACACATAGCATGATTAGCATCAAACAAACATTCATTATATACAAAACAAAGAGCCTGAGCACCTTTAACAGGATGCTTAACATGTTCATTACAAACATTTTTAGAATCAGAGTTCTATTTATTCGACTTAGATTTAACTTTCCTAGATAGGACTTCTACTTTATTCTTCTCATTACTACTTGGTGTTCGCGAAATCCTATCATTCTTTGTATTGCCTAAAGGCTTTGATCCGCTAGCACTAGTAGAAGGTTTTACTCCTATAGAAGACAATAAAGGTCTGTTAGTTACTTTGGGTATGTTGCTTGATGATGCGGCAATGTCAGCAAATCAACTGTTTTCTTCTTATTGATAGGCGTGACCGCAACTAACTTCTTACCAGGTTTGTGAATATCAAGGCAAGTATCTTTAACATAACCTAGCAACTCTTGAATTAGCTTAACATAAATACAGGCTTAGTAAGATGCATTATCTAAAGGGTTTCTTGATTTAGCTTGTTCAACTACCTCCCTAAGAATAGCAGCTTGTTCCATAGTATGCTTAAGATAGATTCGTGAGCTTCCCTATTATTCTTAACCTTAAGAGCCAAAATTACTAGGTCAAGCTTATACATTCCTGGAGCAATAGTGGTAGCGTTTGTCATTTGTGCAACATTATCAATAATTTCCTTTCATTTTAATTTCCTAAGATCATTTTTAATGCTGTTCTGACAAATACTTTTTCCTAAAGTTGAGCATTTAAATCAATTTTTCAATAGACTTTTGATTTACTTGATTAACCAAAGATTTAGTTTGTTCTTTAGCATGAACACGTGATGGTTTAATTAAATCATAAAGTTGTTTATAAGTCTGTTTCAAATGCTCATTCTTAGCAATTAGTTTTGTCATCCTATGTTCCAGTTCAATGTTGATAGTCTCAATGTCATCGAAGTCTTTTTCACACTTTCACTTGTAAAAGTTTCATTGACTTGCTTAATGTGTGTTTTCAACTTCTTGATTAACAATAGTTTGCTTGAAGCTTAGCTTTTAAACTATTCAATTCAAACAATTGATCAAATGAAGGTTCAATTTGGTTCACAGATGTGTTATTCTTTTGAAAAATTTCTTTATTAATTTGCATTGCAATTTTTGAAAGTCTATTATACTCCTCTTTTTCAACCATGTTATGTTGTTTGATAAGCTCAGCTTCAAGTTTTAGACACTTGTTGCACAATTCCACACAATTCACAAATTCAATCATAGCCATAGAATAATTTACATTCACAGAAGTATTCATATCCACAAAAGAATTGACAACAATATTCACAATATCTTGAGAAATGATTCGATCCAAGAGTCGATCGCTTTCAAACAAAAATTATTTCTTTTGAATTTCAAAACTCTGTTTGTCTACATGATACTATTGAATAGCAGCTTCCATCTGGTTAAAAATTGTTTGTACTTCTATTACCTCATTTAAAAGATCTTTATCAAAAACATTAAATGTAACACCCCCAAAATTGGGTCGTAGCGGAATGTGTTTCCGGGAGCGTTACTTCATAATACCATTGCACAAGTCATGAG
>BQNB010137101.1:0-17903 GCA_026074375.1 Tanacetum coccineum
ATAGGAAGCACGGGTTGTGTTGCAAAGTAAACACAAGCCTTTGCATGGTCATAAAGTAGACCATGCCCGAGAAAAAATTTCCGTTATGAGGTCAAGTTTTCTTTTTGAAATACTTGCCTTTAAGATGATGACCGGGTTGCTATCCAAAATAACGGCAAGCCATTTTTGGCATGTTTTGAAAAACTTTTTGAACTTCTGCTCGAACTTCATTTACAGCCTCGTATCATTATTAAATGACATTTCTAAGGCCGTAAATCTTATTGATTTTCAGAAGACATGCCATTATTACCTCTTTTTATAATTTTCTTATTTTTCAATTTTTATTTGGTTTTAAGGGTTTTATATTTTTGTATTTTGATAAAGGTTTTCTAAAAATGAAAAATCTTTTTGGTTTTTCTAGTTTTTAATATATATATATTATACATGATATTAGAATAGGTACCACCACTATTCTTCAGCTTCATCTGCAACTGTTTGAGGGTCTCAAGCGTAAAACATCGCATTCCCAGCTTGTTGATAAGAAATTCAATTCTTTCTCTGCAAAGGGCTTTTAGTGAAGATGTCTGCTAGCTGATACTCCATATTGACAATGTAAAGCTCTACTACTCCATTCTCAACTTGCTCTTTTATGAAGTGGAATCTGATGTCAATATGTTTTGATCGAGAATGTTGAACATTGTTACATCATAAGGCAATAGCGCTTTTGTTATCATAGTACATTAGAATTTTATTGAATCCAAGGCCATAGTCGGTAAGCTGTGATCTCATCTATAGGACTTGAGCACAACAGCCAGACAAGGCTATATATTCAGCTTCTGTACTGGATATTGCAGTGCTTTTTTGCCTTTTTGATGACCAACTAACAAGCCTGTCTCTAATTACTAGCATACTTCCAGATGTACTTCATTTAGTATCTTGGCAACCCACATGATCAGCATCTGCATAAGCTGTTAGAGCAATAGAAGAATCCTTTGGATACCAGAGTCCCCTATTAACGGCTCCTCATAGGTATTTAAAGAATCTTTTTACAGCATGTAAGTTCTTTTCGATAGGCTTTGCCTGATACCGGGCACACATGCATACAGCAAATGTTAGGTCTCGTCTACTGGCTGTAAGATATATAAGGGTGCCAACCATTCTACGATAGTGTGTAGGGTCAACGGATTTCCCTTATGGATCTTCATCCAGTTTGGATTTCTCCACCATGGGAGTATCCACGTGGTTACTAGATTCCATACCATATTTTTTCAAAGAGTCAAGAGCATATTTAGACTAGTTAGAAAGATGCCTCTGGGACTTTGTGAAATCTGTAGTCTTAGAAAAAATGATATTTTGTCCATCATTGACATCTTAAACTTTGAACACATTATTTTTGAAAATTGGTCACATAGTTCAGGTGTAATAGACGCAAAGATTATATCATCAACATAGATTTTTACCAAGAGAATATCTTTGCCTTATCTTCTGATGAACAATGTGGGATCCATGGTTCCTTTAGTGAATTCCTGAGAGAGTAAAAACTTCGGCAATAGATTGTACCGTCTGGTTGGCTGACATAAACTTCCTCGCGCAGAATGCCGTCTAAGAACATTTGGTAGACGATCATATTCATGTGAGTAGCAAATGCAAGGAAAATTCAAATAGCATCAAGTCTAGCCACTGGAGCAAAAGATTCCTCAAAATCAATTCCCACTTCTTGACGGTAACCACGAGAAACCAATCAAGCCTTATTTTTCAGAATTCCTCCTAATTCATCAAGTTTCACCTTATAGATCGATTTTAAAGTAATGACCATCACTTTATATGGACGAGGAACGAGTTCCCAGACTTCAAGACGTTCAAATTCATTTAACTCCTCTTGCATTGCTTCAATCCAACATGCTTGAGTTAATACGTCTTTATATGTCTCAGGTTCAATTGATGAGAGTAAAGCATCGTGGTAACAAAATAAAGCTTGTTTATGGAGTTGGAGTCTTGTAGAAACAGGTCTTCCGAGTTCACCGATGATGTTGTCTAAAGGACGATCCTTAGTCCATTTGGTAACGTATTTTGAGTTAGGAGCAGTAGTGTGCACAATGGTGGGAATAAAGTCTGAAGAAGAAGATGCTTCAGAATCATTTTTTGGAATTGGAATGCCAAAGAATGGATCGTTATTCATGTGTGCAATAGCTAAGTCGTGATTCTCTTCTTCAACATCGTTAGAAATAACTGGAGATTGTGTTTCGGGTGAAGTTTGTGAGTTACTAGAAGATGGTGCATCTTGGCAAATAGTTGTTGAGGAAGGTAAACCAGTTGAAGCAACGAGTTCTAGAGCTACTGCTTCAACAGTTAGAGCAATTACTTTAGGGGCTGGGTGATTAACACTTGATGGAGGGTTGAGTAATTCATCAAACAATGGTTGAAATAAAAGATCCCAATTATTTCTTGAAGGTAATACAAACAATGTTGATGGAGGAAGGTTTGACACGAGTCATGAACTGATTGTTGCAGGAGTCATTTCATGAAGTGCGGGTTCTAAACTGTTGTGTTCAGAAGCCATAGCTATCAGCTCATCAAAATCTATGTGAATTGTTTATATGATTCATTTGGTATGTCGATTGTCAATTCAAAATGCTTTCTTTGTAGGTGCATAGCCAATAAAAGTATCAATATCAGCTTTTGGTTGTAACTTGCCCAAGTTATCGCTATTATTTGTCAGATAAAAAAGTGCACCAAATACATAGAAAAAGGATAAGTCGAGAAGTTTGTCATGTAAAAGCTCATATGGTGTTTTGCTATGACGAAGAAGTATGATGGGACAGTTTTGGGTGTAGCATGCGGTAGCAACTGCTTCTGCCTATAAGAATAACGGAGTTTTTGCATAAATCAACATTGTGCGGGAAGCTTCAATTAGTGTACGATTTTGTCTTTCAATGAAACCATTTTGCTATGGAGAGCGAGCAATAGATGTTTCATGAGAGATGCCAACCTTCTCATAATATTCATGCAAAGTTTGATTAATGAACTCAGATCCCTTAACTGTTCTGATTCGATGGACAGGTATCTTAAGTCGTACTTGGATCATCTTAAGAAACTTGATTATGAAATATGGAGCTTCATCTTTTGATCTTAAGCACTTTACCCATGTAAACTGAGAGTAATCATCGACAATGATGAGGATGTACTTTTTTCCATTAACACTTGCGACATGCATTAGGCCGCAAAGATCCATGTGCAATAGATAAAGTTTTTCTTGGTTGGTGTCTTCAGATTTATGTTTGTGTAGTTTCTTCTTGCTTTTTCCCATTGCATAGGTAGAACACAAATGGTCCTTTTCAAATTTTAGCTTAGGAAGATCTTGAACAAGACCGTGTCTAGCTAAATGGTTGATTGTACCAAAGTTCATATGAGACAGATGTCAGTGCCATAGCCATGACTTAGTCTTTGAGGCCTTTGACAAGAGACATATAGGAGACGACGCCATCGTATCTCTAATAGACAGTATATGTAGATTGTTTCCTCGAGATCCATTCAATAGATCCTCACCTTCTAGATTTCTAATGAAGTAGGTGTGTTGACGAAAAGTAACTTCTAGGTTTGAATCACAAAATTGCCCAACATAGAATAAGTTATGTCCAAGTCCTTCCACGTAGTAAACCCTTGAGATCATAACATTCCTAATCTGATAATCACCATATCCCATTATCTTTTCCACGTGATCATTTTCGAATTTGACTATACCCAAAAATTTACTGACGAAATTGGTAAGCTTAGAGACTCCGGTCATATGCTTGGAACAACCAAAGTCCAAATACCAGAGAACAATTTGGACAACCTGCATTCATCAAGAGAGGAAGATGGAACATCAAAAACTATGGATCCCCAAGATTTACTAAGTTCCTTGTTGTTAGCATATATAGATTTAATAATCTTAGGTTTGCTAACAAGAACATTAGTTTCAGATTTCCTAGGTTTCCTTGAGTAAACTAATGTTACTACAGGCTTAGGTGTATCATTTTCTAGAACAATAGGTTTCTTAGGGGGTACTTCAGTAGTTGTGGTAATCCTAGTTAAAGGGCACGCATTTCCTACTATAGTGAAGGTCTGACCAATAGGTCTCCAAGTGTATCCAGTTTTAGTAAACACCTTACCAGTTGGTTTCCAAACTTTACTCTTTGAAGTTTTCTTAACAGATTTAGATTTAGGACGAGCATTCACATTATTTATAACTTTAAGAGCACACAAATCATGATTATCAGAAAACATACAACCATTACACTTAACACATATAAGTTCAAAATTCACATTAAGCCTGAAATGCTGCACAGTTGTAGTTCCTTTAGGTTCAACAACACAATTCTTATTTTTTAAACTAGATTTAACAGTCCTAGGGTGGGCTTCTACTTTATTCTTCTGTACTTGATGGTCGCTAAATCTTATTTTTGTTGGTATTACCTGAAGGTCGTGATCCACTAGCACTAGTAGACGGTTTTACTCCTGTAGAAGACAACACAGGTTTGTTAGAAACTAAGTTTGAGGAAGAATCTGATTTGTGTTTATATTTCCTGAGGATGTGACAGGCTGAGTGAATCTAACTCTTTTGTGCTTGTTCTTTGTGGTGACAACTACTAGTTTGTTACCAGAATTGTTGATGCTAGGACAGGTTTGTCTAATGATTATAAGCAACTCTTGAATTCTTTTAATATACTTACGATCATGGTCTAAGGAATCATTGAGAGGATTTTGGGATTTTTCTTGTTTAACTACTTCTTTAAGAATCACAGCTTGTTCCTGAGTGTGCCTAAGGTAGTCAGAGTGAGCTTAACAATCTAGGGGCTATTGGTTCCATATCAATCTTAAGCATTTCTAGAGCAATAGTGTGTGCTGTAACAACATTATCAGCTAAATCTTTTCCTTTAAGTTTCCTTAATTCATCTTTGAGAGCTGTAATGACCAAATCTTTTTCCTGGAGACTTACATTTAAATCAAAGATTTCCACAGACTTTTTGATTTACTTGATTAATTAACGCATCACATTGTTCTTTTAATCAAATACGTGTTGGTTTAATCGAGTCATAAAGTCACTTATAGGTCTGTTTCAAATGTTCATTCTCAGCAATAAGCATTGACACCCTATGATCCAATTCAATATTTATAGTTTCAATATCTTTTATATCCTTCTTGACCTTATCCTTATTCATATTTCCACTTAAAGATTTAATTCTCTCTTTCAACTTCCTTATGACCGTGTCTTTCTCTTTTGACTGAGCTTTCAGTTCATTTAATTCAAAGTATTGATCAAAACTTGAAGCACTTTGATTTGAAACAGAATTGTTCCTTTGAAAAATTTCTTGATTAAGTTGAGTATCAACTTCTAAAGAGATGCAATGTTTTTCAAGAGTTGTATAACTTCTAAACAGTTTATTGTAAGTCTCTTTTTCAATGAAATTCTTTTTTTTGAGAAGCTCAGTCTCAAGTTTGAGACACTTTTTACATTCATGCATATTCATAAAAGCACTATAGACAGAAGAATTCATAACAATATTCACAATATCTTTGTTAATGATTTGTTCCAAGAGTCTTTCATTTTTATTTAAAACGTGATTCATTTTAACTTCAAACATTTTGAATTCTAAACGATGTTGGTCTACAGCCTGTTCCATTTGATGAAAGATATTTTGGACTTTAGTAAGTTCATCAATTAAATATTGATCGAATGTATTGAATATGTCCTTTAGAGCTTTTACAAATGGAATAATTTCATCCCTAAAACAAGCTTTTGTATCTACAAACCCCCACGAGCCCTCAGTGATAGCTGTGGTCATGGTTCTTTCCTTGATAACCACGTCAAATCCATCAAGATGGTGTTTAAGTTTCTTTAAACTCGTATTTACCATGCCGACTTTAGGAAGTTCTTTTGGAACCTCGACTTTGGTGGTTCTACAGGAAGGACTAGGATCTGAAGAATTCATAAAATTCTGTGACCAAAAGGCTTGTTCAGTAGATAATTCAGTTTGTGGAACAAATTGTTTTTCAAAATCTTGAGAAAGTTGGTTGAGAACAGCATAATCAATGGGTGTGGTATTAACTTTCTTTTCTAAAACCATTGGATCCTCTTTTTTTAAAAGCATTTTTGAACGACTCTCTTCAGCAAGCTTTAGAGTCTCTTCTAAATTAGGAATCGTGACAATGTAAGTATTCTTAATGACATTTCCATCATAAAGCTTTGGTTCCAACTGCTAAGCTTTCTTCAGATAAAAAGGATTTTGAAAACCTAGAGCTTGTTTAGTGGTATGGCCATAAAAAACTGTGTTTTTGTCAACACATGAATAGTTTTTGCTAATTGATCTCTTTTATAAACAATATTATCCAGGTGTTTGATCTTATTTTCTAAAGCAATTTCTTAATCAATGTTTTGAGATTCTTCTTTCTTAATATCATTTTTAAGAAGAGTAACTGTTTGCTTTAAAGATTCCTTTTCTTTTAATTGTTCAGTAAGAGTTTGTTTAAGACAATCAATCTCGACAGACTCTTCACATGAATCTAAAACGTTATCTTGACTTTTTAAATCAATATTTTGTCCTTCTTTCAAAACTTTAACTTGTTCTTTATATCTTTCAAGCTCAGCAGTTAAAGTATCATTAACACTTTTATTGTCTAAATTAATCTTGGTGCAATTAGTTACTTGGGTTTTCAGTTTTTCTATCACAAATAATATCACTGCATCTTGTTGTGTAGATGAGTTTGAATTCTTAACAGCTGCCTGTTGTGTTTCATGCACATACTGAGAATAAGGAATGATATTGCTATCACTGGTTATCTCAGTTTCTGAACGATTCACAACACTAGACTGTTCAGAATATGGCATCACCTGCACACTTTGATTTATCATATTGTTATCAATATTATCAGGATTGTGTACCTCAGCGAGAAGATCTGAACCATAATGAGATAGATTCGCAATGAGAGCAACTTTGGCAGTGTTGATTTCATCAGAATTAAAGTCATATGCATCCAAATCATCGGCTTGATAAGCAGCATTGTAGGTAATGACTGTCTGTGTGGCTTGACCTTTTTCAATTCCTGGATCTGCCAAAAATTCTAGCTCTTCTTCATGTAGAATTTAACCATTTGCTTAAGCTTGCACTAGCAACACTTTATCCTTAAACCAAGCATCATCATGTTTCCATTTAGGTTTAGTGCATTGTTAGGACATGTTTCCTTCCCTTTTGCAGTTGTAACAAATAATAGTCCTTTGTTTAACAGAATTGCTTCTACTTGCTCCTGGTGTGTAGGTCCTAGTAGTATCAGTAGCAAAAGAAACTTGTCTCCTTTATACTGGTTGTAAAGTCACTCTTCCATCATTAATGGTAGATTGTTACCTAGGGTTTGATGAATTCCTTAGATAGTTATTGGCAGTAGGATAGCGAGATGTGATGACAGCTGACAAAAATGACATCATATGGTTGATGGCATCAGTAGGATCGTCACCTTGCTTAAACACTGGAACACATAGACCCGAGTCTAGTTGGGGAAATTCAGATTGTTGAGGTTATAGGTTAACTGCCAGAGCATATTCCAATCGAGGGATGGTTGGATGTGGAGAATAAACATTGTGGTGAACCAATGATTGATAATCATTAGATGGATAAGTGATTGAAAGAGGTGTTGATGATGGATTGGTTGAGTAGTGTTGAGACTGATAAGGTGATCCATACTGTGGAGACTAATATAGTGAAACTTGTGGTTGAAATTGAGAGTTTTAGTATGAGTTCTGATGATTTTGATAAAGAGACTGTGTCAATTGATGAGTTACAACTAAAGCAAGTGGATCTGAGTTATGTTCATGCATTAAACGAACTTCATTTGCATGAAATTCGTGTTGTCCTAAATAAGCATGAAGTTGATCAATATAAGTTGTGTGCAAGTCCCAAACCAGTTTGACATCTGTCACAAATTTGCTCCACTCAGGAGGAAGGGTATTCAAAAACTTAGTGTTTACTTGAAATTGTTCCAGTTTCATATTGTAGATGCTCATGTCATTGAGTAGTAGTGAAAATCTCAAGTAAAAGTCGCGTAATGTTTCCTCCTTCTAATAAGCAAACTTATCGAATTCATCATATAGTTTACACTCTCTTTCCTGTTTCATCAATAAAGTTCCTTGCATGAGAAGTTAAATTCTTTCCTAAAGATCCTTGGCGACTTTATGATTGCTTATCAATGCATAGACCTCTGGCGGTAAACCTTGAAGAATGATGTTAGTTGCCTTGACATCACAATCAGCCTGAATTGCCTCCGCAAGAGTTAATTCAGAGTATTTTGTTGGCCTAGTCACACCATTTTCCTTAATCATAGGCCAGATGAGTGGACCATTTTGAACGAATTCAAGAATCATTCGTCCATGTTGTCTATTCATCATGTATAACTCCATTATGCTTTTCCAAGAATTGTACATATCCTTTTCCAACATAGGTGGATGATTGTCAGCACCAGAAAGAATTGCTTTGTTAGCAAAAGTCGTCATTGAGAAATATGAATGTTAAAAGATTACTGTTTGATCAAACGATGATTGAAAGTAATTGTGTTGTTACGAGTTATCTTTTGTTTGTTTTATGTCTTGAAATTTATACGGGATTTTACAATTCTTGACAAAACAGGGAAAACAAGTTAATGTTTCACGGGATTTTACAAGTCAAAGAAATAAACCGTATAATTTATGTTAATAAATTTGTGTCTTTTAACTTTAGTCCAAGTGAAGTTTCAAATTTGGTTTTCAAAGGCAAAACTATTATTCTGGTTGACCTTGGAAAACTACTATTTTGGAGAAACTGCGTATTTTGAGAAACTACGTATTCTGAGAAATTGCGTATTCTAAGAAACTGAGTATTCTGAGAAACTGCGTATTCTAAGAAACTGCATATTCTGAGCAACTGCGTATTCTGAGCAACTGCATATTCAAAGCAACTGCGTATTCTGAGAAACTGTGTATAATGAGAAACTTCGTATTCTAAGAAACTGCATATTCTGAGAAACTGCATATTCTGAGAAACTGCGTATTCTGAGCAACTGCGTATTCTGAGAAACTGCGTATTATGAGAAACTGCATATTCTAACAACACTAGGACGAAACACACAATTCTAAAAACATAAAAAGACGCATTTTTTGATAGTTTTTCCAAAATTTTCTTGTACAACTAGTATTATTAAACCTATACGTACCTTAAAAATGTAAACTTTATGTTTTTAAGCCAAAAATTTCAAAATCAAGATTTGTACTTTATAAGGTTTTTCAAAAACTAAAGTTAAAAAAAATAAGTTTTTCTTGATTCAAAGCTTATACACCTATATCATAAAGATACTAAAACAATCTTACCGAAGTAAATGGTCTTTTAGTGTATGTTTAAACTTCGAAAATAAAAAAAATGTAAAGTTTCGGTGAGAAAGAACATAAACTAAGTAAAAAAACAACATAAAAACTAAACAAGATCACTCCATGGCTCTTGATACCAATTGTAGAATACTAGTAATCTTTAAGATCAAACAAGAACTAGAGAGAGAAAGTTAGAAGGAAGTATTTCTAGTGAGAGAAAATAAAAGAGAGAAAATGAATAATTATGTGAAAAATAATACAACCAACCAACCAACACCCTCTCCATACTAGGAGAGGGTATATATACATCTATACATACACGAATGGGCCTTATGGTGGGCTTTTTCGTGGGCTAAACTTAACCTATTAGCTAGGTTTCAAATATTACTTAACGAGATACTAAATGGAAGTGACCGACACTTTGCGTAACACTTATTGTGTTTCTAACAGTATATATATATATGACATAATGAAACCAATTTGATGATTACGTAGAACGCAGTGTTATTCTTCAAGTTGAGGGTATGAATCATAACATTTTAGCAATTTTAAGAGAAATTACAAACTTGGCCCATTTTGTATTGTATCAATATGGGATTGCACCAAAAGAACTCAAAATTTTGCAATTTTTTTTAGAAAAACATAATTGATCAAAACTTGACCCATTTTGCATTAGCCAATGTAGGTGTATATACATAGATTTGTGTGTATAATGAGCTGAGTTCGAGCTAATAGCATGAAGGTTTGCTAATTAGTTAGTGCGTACTGTACAAATGTGATTATTCCATGCCCAAACCGACTTGAAGTATGTAATGAGCTTAGATCTAAGTATAATCGGGCTTTGTGTAGAATGTCAGTGTGTGTAAATATATAATGAGATAAGTTGGAGCTAATACTGTTAAGTTTCACAAGGAGGGTAATCACGCGAATTAGATGCTATCGAGCATGAAAATGAGCTTGAAGTATATAGTGAGATGAGTTTGAGGTGTTATAGAGCATTATATATATGTATGGTGTATATATATATATATGTTTGTAAAAACTATCAAACTAATACCAAAACACCTTTTCTAATCACCTAGCCCAACCCCCATGTTGATATTTTATTACAGATATAGTAGATGAGTCTACAATAGTATGCTCACAAGTACAATACAAAAGACAAGTTTTTGTCCTTAACTGAGTGCAACACAATAAATAATACAATACCACACAATAAATAACCTCACTACAACTCTCTGAAACTATTCTACCCAAACCAGACAAGATCAAGATGATCTTATACAAAAATAAACCCAGATGGAACTCAATGAATGAATACTGAAATACAAGAAGATAAATGAGAGCTTTGAGAGAGAAAGTAGGTGATAAATAATCGTGTGAGTGAACCCTTGAGCTAGGGATGTAGATATATAGCCATAAGTTTCACTTCAACCCCTCATCTTAGACAAACCTGCTAAACAAAGACTAAACATTCCAAATAGTTAGAAAGAAGTGCAAAACACATATATTCAACAACCCTTCTCGGACTTTTGATTTAAACATGTCAACCAACCCAGCTTCTTACAAAACTCATTATGCTGAGATATATTCAGCCCTATAGTAAACACATCAGCTACATTATTAACTTAACCAACTTTAACAATTCTAATCAAGCTTACAAGTAACAAGCCCTGAACATCTAGATCCTTTAAGATTTTTTAATCCATATTATTTCACAAATAGTAGATGCAAGACACCTATACCTGATTCAGTAGAAGATCTAGATATAGTTGCTTGTTTTTTACTTTTCCAAGATATTTAGATTACTAAAAAAGTATACACAAAAACTAGAAAATGATTTTTGAGTCATAGGCACTTAGCCCAGTATGCATCTAAAAAGCATGCAGACTAAACTTGTTATTATTATTAAATTGAATACTTGTACCTTATACCTGGAGCTTGTTTCAAATAACTCAGGACCCTTAAACCTCTAGTAAAATAAGACTGAAGAAGAGTATGCATATGCTTATCATGACTCAAGCAATGAACAACATATGCAATGTCTAGCCTGGTAACAAAAAAGTATATCAGTTAACCTAATAATTTTGAAAATATATATTTTAAAATAATTTTGAAAATTAGCGAAATTATGCGTAAGTAATGGGAATAGTAAGTCAAATTTGGGTTATTTCAGTATAAACTTATGAACTAATTGTAGTATATAATGGGCCAGATTTCTAAATCCTTTTATTAATTTGGATATTTAATTCAGATACAAAGCCTTTATTTTTTGACGAAAGCATTGTGTTTACAAAGCAAGCAGAACCATAATGCTCTTAAAGGACCCAACATCTGACATGGCTATTATTTAAATAAAAGGTTCAAATCTTGTTCGTGAAGTTCATGAAAAACAAAGTATGAATAAATCACGTCAACGGTTTTGGGAACTCGCTGGTTCAAAGCTTGGTAATATTCTTGGTGTTGAAAAGTCGGTAGAACAGGTATTTATATTTTGTATTAGTTTGAACTAATTTGTTTAAGTTTCAATCATATCTTAAAGAGTTAACTACATTTTTTGGTCCTTATGGTTTACCAGGTTTAACGGTTTTGGTTCAATAGTTTAAAATGTAACGGATCCTAACCAGTTTTGGTCGACCTGTAACACTTTTGGTCCAACCTCACTAACACCATCAGTTAACTTTTGTTTGACTATTAATTAAGAGGGTATTTTTGTCATTTTAATCTATTATATTAAAAAAATGACTCCCATAAACCAACTAATCCTCACCCCACCACTTTCATTTTATCCACTTAATCACCTTCTCTAAAAAAACCATATCCTAATAATATCTGGCTACCACCGCTAGACACTTCACCATGATTTGGTTACAGTAATAGAGAGTAAGTGTGATACTTTAATGTTGACCACCAAATTTGAAAAGAAAAAGGCTTATATTCAAGTGACTCAAGAAGATCAAGAAGACGATATGCTTATGGAGGACGAGGAAGTAATAAGTTTAGGTATTCTGGATTACGGTGTTGATGGTACGAACAGGAATGCAAGTACGATTGGAGTTTCAAAGATTGGGGTTGTGGATGTATATGATGGTAGGTTTAACTTTAGTGAGAGAGATGGGAGTACTAACTTCAATAAGGTAGTGGAAATGTATAATGGGACATATGAGGACAACAAAGTAAAAGATGATGATTTTGTTATATATGATAAGTTTGATATATGGAATTGGCCGAAGAGGAAGACAATAATTGGTACAAAATGTAACTTAAAGTATGGAAGGTAGAAGTTCGACATATGGAAATGGCCAAAGTGGAAACGAAAAGGAATGCCGTAGCAGTCTATGGGTTAGTCTAGTGGACCAATGGCAGTGTTGAGAATGCTACATGGGAGCCTTTGGATAAACTAACCAAGGACTACCCAGCTTTTGATTTGAATTCTTAAGGACAATAATTAATTAAGGGAGATAGATTGACAGACTCTGTTTGAGTCTATTGTCGTCGCTGGTGCACGTGAGGGGCACGTGCGTGGTTTTAAACCAAACACGTGATGAGCACGTGTTATACTCACCTCTGGCTATAACAGAGTGATACAAGTCAAATTCGAAAAGTCAAGAGAGCTTAAAAAAGTCAAAGGGCAGTTATGACGGTCAAATATGTTTAATGGCAATTATGGCGGTCAAATCTATTTCCTTTCCATTGTCTTTAAATCACTAATATAAATATCCTATCGTTGTAACCATTTTCATTATCTAGACTTATTGATTTTTATCATTTTCTCCCTTTATTCCAATATCATTGTAATCGTTTAGTTATAAATAATCAATCCAAGAACCTGCATTTCGATCTTGATTCTTATTTATGATAGATCTTGATTAGTGTTCTTAACAACTTCGAGCAATCTTGGTTGTTATTACTATATTTACATGTTTTGGGTACTTAGCGCTCTTTCTTGGGAGAGACTCAGTCATTTTCTGGTGAATCAGTTAGTATTTCAGTGAAAAAAAAATGACATCTGAGGAAAATAAAGATGCATATAAGGTGTTCATTGAAAGGTCAATGAATGATTTTCTCAAAATATATGGCACAGTTAAAGAGTATTATGATTCATTGAATTCTCAGTATAGGTATATACTTTTGGAGCAATGGTATGTAGTTGAGGTTTTCATTTGTGGGTTGGCATGGGAACTTGGAAATAACGTTAGATTGTTCAAACATAAAAGTCTTTCGTACGCATATTGTTTAGCTTTGTTGGAAGAAGTCAGTTACAATTTTATAGAAAAGATTTCACATCTAACATTGCTCTCCTCTATGACGTTAAATGAATCAAATGGAAAATAGAAAGATAGGTGGTTCTTGATGAACTTTGTAAAGAAATCATTGAAGATTCAAATGGAAATGAAAAAGATTGGGAATATGTGATGGATCATGATGCTATTTGGAAAGATAATGTTAGGAGAGTGGTGATTTGGTTACACTAATAGGGAGTAAGTGTGAAACTTTAATGGTGTTGACCACCATATTTGAAAAGATAAAGGCTTATATTCAAGTGACTCTAGAAGATAAATAAGATGATATGGTTATGGAGGACGAGGAAGTAATGAGTTTAGGTATTCCAGATTATGGTGTTGATGGTACGAAGAGCAATGCAAGTACAATTCGAGTTTCAAAGATTGGGGTTGTGGATGTATAGGATGGTAGGTTTAACTTTAGCGAGAGAGATGGGAGCACTAACTTCAATAAGCTAGTGGAAATGTATAATGGGACGTATGAGGACAACAAAGTAGAAGATGATGATTTTGTTTTATGTGATAAGTTTGATATATGGAAATGGCCGAAGAGGAAGACAATAATTGGTCCAAAATGTAACTTGAAGTATGGAAGGTGGAAGTTCGACATATGGAAATGGCCAAAGTGGAATCCTAGTTATTATTACTATCTTTACGTGTTTTGGGTACTTATCACACCACCACCATCTCAGGTCTATCATTACATACCAACCACCGCAACAACCATCTACCACCTACCACAGATCTTGACCACAATAATTGGGGGTATTTAGAAACAAATTGATGCGTACGAAACGTGTCGAGTAATATAATATAGTAATTCTCGTTAGAAATAATAATCACTTTAGGAAAAGTAAATATTATTCTTCTGGAGTCGTAATCCACGTTGAGATTTGTATTGAAACCCTCGTTTATGTTATAAGGTAAAATGCTTGATTATCTTTTTAGATTTTTGATTTTAGAATTTAAAATACTTTAAGAAAACTAATTTTTTAATACTAAAAATTATACTGATATAAATAATAGAATTACTAATCAATTAAACTACGAGAATTATGCTAAAATGATCTAGAAAGATTTATAAGACGAATATGTTTACTAAGTGACGTGAAATGTTCTTTAAGTGCATTAAGGTTTATTAATGAATTATTATCCTTATAAAAATAATTTCTCACAACGTTGGTTTATATTGAAAATAATCCCTTAAAAAGATATTAATTACTAGATGTGTTATTAGATTATTTTTCGGATTTTGCCCTTCAAACAACTAAATGACAAATCTAAATAATCCAAAAAATTATTAATTAACAAACCTTTATACAATCCACACTTAATTTCCAATCTACAAATCACTTAGCAAGCACTAACAAACTACTCACTAATCATAACAATTAAGCTAGCAACAATCATTCTAATAAGCATAAACATATTATAAAACTACAAATTATGCTACTTTTTACTATGGATTAAAAAGGAAGAAGATTAGAACCCGAATGATGAAACCGATACGAATAAAACCACCCAATTTGATAAGCTAAAGCAAATAATCAAATTCAAACTAGATTATTAAACCCTTAAACTCTGGCCTTAGATGTAGAAGGATAGAATAAGAAATAAGACATGAAAAGTTAGGAAAAAAATAAGCTAATAAGATGAAGAACCTTTTTAGAAAAAATAGCTATTTTGAAAACTATATTTTGTAAAAATCTAGATTAAATCAAATAAGCTACTTTTGAAAACTATATGTAAAATTAGATTTTGAAGACAAAACTAAATAGCTAATAAGCGATAAAAACTAAAAATCTAACTAATAAGCTCTCGAAACTCAAGGAAACTCAAGACTTAATGAATAAGCCAAGGTAATAAGCACTCATGGTTTCCCTTTTTGCCATTCGAATCGAGCTTAAACAATAATAAGCACTATTAAACCAACAATAAGCTATAAACAAAAATGCTAGAAACAAACAAGCCGAAAATAATCTAGGTTATATAAGCTTTAACTTAGATCGAGATAAGCTATTTAACAGCTTATTTGAACCAAAAATGAGCTCAGAAAAAAACTTCTCAAAACAGCTTATTTGGAAATAGGCTCATCACAAAATCTTATGTAAAAACTTACTTAGATGTAGCTTAAACAAGAAATAAGGATAAAAATAGAATAAGCTAAGAGATAACTTATTTGATTTCCATCTTATTTATGATTAAGCCAAACGAAATAAGCTCAGAATAAGCACTTCGAAAAGCTTATGAATCAAATAAGCTTAATAAGAGAAAAAAGAAGAAAAAGCAGAATAAGATGATAAGCCAAACTTCAAACCACTTTCATTCATAAAATAAGCTACAATCTCTTTTACAATAATCCCTAATAAGCTAGGATAGCTTTTACAAAACTAATAAGCTACTACTAAAAACTATGAGCTGAAAATAAGAAAATACAAAGAAAAGAAATTTTGTGTTAAACTCATGAGGTATAAATAAGGAAAAACTCACGAAGTCTGATAAAACCCGATTCGCCAGTCGTTGCGTGCGTGCCACGTCACTCTTTCATGGTACTGCCATGTGTCGGGAGTTGAGTGGCTACTACAAAAGATAACGGAGAGGCACGTGTGGGGGTGGGAATTAATTTGGGGTCACATGAGCTAGCCCCAATATATTAATTATTCAATTTCAGTTTTGAGTATTACTTTCATCTTAGTGGATCGGGTTGTATATTGGGCTTGGCTTTAATATCTTAGGCTAGTGTTAAGTTTTGGCTGGCTTAACTATGGGCTGGCTCGACCCATATAACGGGTTACGGGCCGGCCCAATAAATAAAGAAGGCACCGTTGGACTTACAATTTTGTGCTCTTTCTAATGGAGTGCTCGGGGAATTATTCCGACTTTGTCTTGATCTTGAATAATGAGTAAAAATGAACGAATCGAACCCAAAAATTCCTGTTTTTGCTCTGTTTTCAATCCTTAGTACCTGCAAGACATAAAAACACAATACAATTTTCCATATTTTAGTATTTTTAGACCGTTTTATAGTGTTTTTCGGGGTTATAAGGATGTGTGTCTTAGCACACATCAAATTTCCCCACACTAAGCCATTGCCGGTCTCGCACGCAATGTTTATAAAACACGCCCTGAAATAAATAATTACGCCCCCATTAATTTATGACCCCTCACATCAAACAAGAACAGAAAAAGTCCATTAAAAAGGTTTAAAATAAAGAAAAAGACTAAAATTATAAAATAGGCTTTAAGAACGGGAGTCCGTCATCCTCAATTTTCACAATCCCCAAACCAAGCTTAAACGAAATCACTACTAGATATAAAACTAGATGCTAACATGTCACACCCCATAAATTTTAGGTCAATATTTTAAACTTTTCTGATCATTCATTTTGACTTTTATACGTTACGTTACGTTTGAATCTATCGGTTTACCGGGAAGTTAACCCGCGTAAATCTAAAAAAGGTCATCGGACGCGTTCCGACTTCGGATTTTGATTAGTTTAGATATTATATGAGTTATTTTATCTTTTCTAAGTGTTTCATAGTTTACGATCACTTTCGATAATTATTTTTACGATTTAGCGCTTAATTTGCATTTTTCGCGTTTTTGATCAAACAGAATCCCGAAAACCCAAAATCTTTTCCTATAAACTCTAGTTATCGTCTATGTTGGGTTTAGAAGTCAAAATTTCATGGTCAAACCCCCCAACCTCTCTAATTTTTAGTGCATGCAAAAGAAAAGAAAAGGAACCAAAAATTTGAATTTTAGAAGAAAACACATCACATGCATAGATAGTGATATTTTGGAAGCATGCATGGTGGTATAAGAGCCCTTGTCTTCATGCATGACAACATTGGACCACTTCTCCACTAAGTTATAACATGCAATCTTCTTTAATTTCAAAGTGGCTAGTTGGTTAGTGATTTAAGTTTCAACCCCCTCCCCCCTTTTGTTTGCATCCGAAACCCTCACACATACACTTTTGGTGTGTGTGTTGATCACTTAGCCATTTGGTTACACCCTTGTTGACGTGTCATGAGCCCTTAACATAGCCTTTTTCCTATAAATACTTTGCATTCTTCTAACCAGGGTTTCACCTCTCATTTCATAGTCTCCAAAATTTCTTTTCCCTATCTCTTTCTTCTTGCTAGCTCACGACAACAAACACCCCTTATAGGGTTTGATTTTCTTTGATTTATTGCATAATCTAAGCATACTAGTTTCATTTCTAAGGTGTTCTAAGGTGGTTTGAAGTATTGGTTCATTGATTTAA
>BQNB010137102.1:0-17903 GCA_026074375.1 Tanacetum coccineum
TAAACCTTAATCCTAAACCCTAAACCTTAATCCTAACACTAATCCTAAACCATAAACTATCTTAAACCCTAACCATAACACGAATTAAAACCCTAAAACCCTAACCCAAAATGAAATGAACCCAACACCCCTTTTCTTGCATTTTTACCCATTTTTAGCAACCAAGCACCTCAAGCACCTCCCTTGCATCACCATGACATCACCTAGCATCCACCCTAGCACCTTACAAGCACCTCCATCACCACCCTTAAGCTCCAAGGCTTATAGATACCTCCTTATAACTAAAAATCCTCATACACCTTCCACCTTGCAAATCTACACTTCTAGCTTACAACACTCACCTTATAGACTCCATTAGTCATCTATCTACAGCTCTTGACACCTTTCATAGCTAAAACTTAGGCACTAAGGGTGTTTCAACCCTATAAATAGCCGAATCTATGCAAACCATTCAAACATACCTCAAAACTGATCAAGTACAACAATGGAGTATTAACTCAGACCAAGAAGGATCAAGTGAAGTCCCTAAGCTCAGAATAGAAGCAAAGAATCAAGAAAAAGAAGCCATTAAAGTCGTTACTAGGTGTACGAACCTAAAAACCCCATTTTGACCCATTTTTAGCTCAAGTAAGCTTATTATTGTTCAATAAGCTTATAATGTGTATTAGAATGTTCATAATACTCTTAAGATCATATATAAACTCTTTTTTGAAGCCTTGAATCCTCAAACCCATGTGTTTTTTATTAAAACCCTAAAAATGACCCGTTTTAATTTTCTAGCTAACGAATCCTTTTTCTAAACATTTGTTACATTAGAACATCTTATTTTTGCTTATTCTAATAAGCTATAACCTGAAAATATTATTTGGAACCTTAAAATAAGCTTGCATGGCTTTTTGGACTTATTTTTCAAATATTTCCATGCATAGGGGTATATATCGTAACTTTCAGAAAGTTATAACTAAAGGGGCTGAAAATGTCATTATTCTAAAGTTATAACTATAATGACCTATTTTGCCAAGTTTCAAAGTTAAATGTTTAAATTGAAATTAATATAGTACTATTATAAATAAAGGACAAAAGTTAAAAAAAGTTTTTATAAACCAAGGTATATATAGCTAATTTTGAAAACTTAAATATAAAATATAATATTTTTATATAAATTTTTAATAAAAATATATATTTAAAAATTATAACAAAACATGATTTTTTTTTTAAAATCCGACACTTTTATCGTCTATTAAATCATAAATCAGAGCGGCATTATTTTACGTTATATATTTAACGTAAATTTATCAAAACAACGCTAAACTTTTGAAGAAACTTAAAATCTTATCGTATCACGTTACTAGAGAATTTCATATGAAGGGTTCATTTGAGTTTTCGTTTTGACAAGCTTGCTAGGTTTACGATTTAAAGTGCCCTGGCTCCACAAACGATACTACATAGCCTCTGGATTATGATAGCCCGAACATTGAATACAATATTTCTATAATTTTAATAAATCAGATATACGTTAGAACTTTGTAAAGTTTTTGAAACATAAACCATCGCAACTAAGACCTTGACAATATTACTTTATTTAGCGTGACAAAGAAGAGCCGTATACTTCACTTGATATACTTTGCCACAATCAAGATATCCCTGTACAAATAAGGTGCAAGTTCATAGCCGCTCCGCCTTTACTTATTTACATGTTCTATAAACCAGCGAGGGGGGATCAATGCTATGGTTATATTTTTAAACAAATTAAACAAAAAGTTATTTTGATATATGATATATCCAATCGCTGTGAATAGTCCCAAGACTGTGTATATGTTTTCTAAAACACCATCGGGTTATGCTACAAACTATGAATGCCAAGTAGTCATTTTTTTCCAACTATAAAGCTATCCTGATATATTATTTGCCTAAGTTACCCTCCTTTTCCTATAAGGACATCCTAGTCCTCTCTTTGGGTAATAGCTTCCTAGGTATCTCTTTGGGTAATGAAGCTCCCATGAATCTCTTTGGTAGTAGCTCCAAGTATCTCTTTGGGTAGTTGCTCCTAGTATGTCTTCGGAATGTGATATTGTATTCGTTATAATAGTCACATACAGATGGAAATCTTGTGGTCCACACTTATACTTATTTAAACTGTTAGCCTCAATTTATTGAGTCGAACAAGGAAGCTCGGTCACTCTACGATGGAGCTTCGGTCTTTAATTAGTTAATGTTGTAATAGTATAATATCGGGAATCGGGCTCGATAGTTAATCTAATATTGTATATGTTTC
This sequence comes from Tanacetum coccineum, assembly GCA_026074375.1. Classification (NCBI taxonomy): domain Eukaryota; kingdom Viridiplantae; phylum Streptophyta; class Magnoliopsida; order Asterales; family Asteraceae; genus Tanacetum; species Tanacetum coccineum. The sequence continues at coordinate 2,276 of BQNB010137102.1, forward strand.
GGGTTTAATCCCAAACAAAACCCGAGCCCGGGTCCTAGTTAAATATCCCGCGCGTCACATTAAATGTGTAGGGGTATATATATATTTAGATATTTTCTAAATATCTAAATATATATATAGATATTTTCAATTAGAAAATATCTAGTTTTATTAATTTTCAATATCTAAATTTCTTATTCTCTCTCAACTCTCTCTCATCTCTCTCTCTCTCATTTCGTCTCTCTCTCTCTCTAGTTTTCTTGATTCGTGGTTCGGGTTATGAAGTAAAGTGTTAATCGGGAACCTACATATAAGATCAAGATCGTTATTACTTTGTAGTATCGTAAAATCGTAAGATCCTAAGATCAGGATTGGAATCTTAACAACCATGGTAAAAAGTATGAAATAGGTAGGGTATGGGGTATTCATAACACAACCCAACACAACTTTAAACCGACACGAAAACAAAAAGGGTTTGGGTTTTAGATAAGCACGTTTGAGTCAAAAACATGTCAACTCGTCTAATAAACGACTCATACTCGGGTTAGGCAGATGTTAACAGGTCAACTAGGCAACCCATTTAACTATACACGTCTTCAAAACATAAAATATAAATACTATAAACTAAAAATGTTGGGCGAGAATTTGTTATGTGTAGTTAGTTGGTGAAGATTTAATTGAATATGTGTCTTGATTTTGTATTTTACTTAAACTTATATTAGTTATAAGTCTCGTGTTCGCACGGGGTTTACACATGAATCAAATTTATTTTAAAATTTTAGTTTAGTATACGAGCATATAAAAGTTGCTCGTGTTTAAAATTTTAGTTTTTACGTAAAAGTTTGTCATTACGTTCGGCAGTTTCTTATATTTGTTAAGTGAGTGTGCTATCTTGAAATTTACATGGATCAACTTTTTGCAACATACTATGCTTTACGTTATCACCTTAAATAATGAGCTAAAGGCGAGATATCCCCATGTACGCGATTTCGTTCGGCAATCCCAACCTTACAGCTTATGACCGGCTTTTGACACCCCACCTGAGACTTGTAACGGGACTTACTGACCCTTAGTTTCAACACGACTTTCATCTCGGCACATCCCAACCTTACGGCTAAGTGACCAGGCTTTTGACACCCTACAGAGACTAGTATCGGGACTCATGGACCTTCGGTTTCAAAACCTCTCAGGTTTCCCGGATATTCATAGCTTATAAAATAGAATAGTCAAAGTGCGAAAACATATTTGAATTTAACAAAAAGAAGTCAATTATTAATTTAATTTAACAATTTTGATATTTATGCAATTGTAACCCTCGACCTTTTAGAAGGCTGCAACATCGGTTGTGAGCCGGTAAGATGCAGCAAACTTTTAGAAGACTACCACATCGGTTGTGAGCCGGCAAGATGTAGTAAACTTTTATCAGCCCACAGCTTTTATTATATTTATTTTTTTTTATCATTTTACCATTATTTTTATTTTTATTTTTTTAAGACTTCTTTTTGAAAAATTCAAGTATAAATTTGAACTAAGACTAAATTTTTTGCTATATATTACATAAAAATTTGTTGATTTAAGTTTAATCTCCAAAAATAGCACGTATATTAATCCGGTTAAGAGCTTATGGGAGAAAAAGCAACAAGTTACATACATGAGCTCTTAAGATTTCCAAATAATCCTTGTTTAGTATCCTACTCATACTTAACTCTATCATTTTTCGTTCTTCGCGAATTAACGAACGCTTAGCCTAAAAGGTAAGGAACAAGCTAGGGCTCAACACGCTCGATCGAGTCAAAATTTACTCTTATTCTTACCCAGCAAGAAAGTCAAAATTGTGACAAAAAAACTTATTTTATTTTTTTTGAAATTTTTTGAAATTTTTTAAATTTTTTCATATTTTTGAATTTTTTTTAGGAAAACGGGGTACGTGAGAACAACGGGTAAAAAGTAGGCAAGATCATATCGAAGATATACTACCCCATACTAAAATCAAACATTGTCCTCAATGTTTCCTAGCCTAAAACTTAAAAACCCCATACTAGAACTCAAAAAGGTCGAATGTATAACTCAAACATGAAGAAAGTATCACCAAAATCTTTAGCCGTTTATTAAGTGTGCTAAAAGATAAATGTTAGTCGATAATAATCTTTAGGATATTGGATTTCCCCAAACTAATGGCAAGCAAAAGCTAGGAAGCTCGAGTAGACCGGGACAAATCACCGAACATGAGAGTCTTCAGAAAAGTTGGGTGAATCCTACAAACAATCACATGTACAAACAACAAACACAAAGAACGGAAGAGTACAAGCCTCTTCACAACACATTAGAAGCTAGAAAGAAAAATAGAAAATGGATAAGCATGGGGTGCCTCCCACGAAGCGCTTTGTTTTTGGTAACCGAGTCACATAGCTTGACTCGTTCCCATAATTCATTCGTCCTTAGGGAGAGTGTGCAGATCCTGGACTTCCTTTGGTGGTAAGTCCCCTCCGAAGTAATGCTTCACATGATGACCATTCACCTTAAAGTTTGAACCATCAGGTTGAGATAACTCAATAGTTCCGTATGGAAAAACTTTGGTGATGGTGAAAGGTCCTGACCAACGAGTTTTAAGCTTTCCTGAGAATATCTTTAGATGAGAGTTGAAGAGTAAAACTCAATCACCAACATTGAAAATGCGGTTTTTAATCTTGGAGTCTTGAAGCTTCTTCGTTCTCTTTTTATAAATCAAAGAATTCTGGTAAGCTTGATCACGAAGCTCATTAAGTTCATTCAGTTGAAGCTTTTGGTGATCACCCGCGGTTTTAAGATTGAAGTTAGCATGTTTCAACGCCCAGTATGCTTTATGCTCTAACTCAATTGGTAAATGGCAAGACTTTCCATAAACAAGCTTGTAAGGCGTACAACCAATTGGTGTCTTAAAAGCAGTACGAAATGCCCACAAAGTTTCATCTAATTTGTCAGACCATAAGGTACGATTTTCTCCAACCGTCCTTTCTAGAATACGTTTTAAACCTCAATTGGACACCTCCACTTGACCGCTCGTTTGAGGGTGATAAGCGGTAGCTAGGCGATGTGTGACCTTATACTTAGACATTACTTTAGCAAACTGATCATTACAAAAATGGGTCCCACGATCACTTATTATAGCTCTAGGTGTTCCAAATCGGGCAAAAAGAGATTTTAAAAACTTAACTACAACTCTAGAATCATTTATGGGGAGCGCCTTTGCTTCAACCCATTTTGAAAGATAATCAACGGCTACGAGGATGTATTTATTTCCTCTTGAAGACAGAAATGGTCCCATAAAATCGATACCCCATACATCAAAGATTTCATAAACTTGGATAGAATTTTGAGGTATCTCATCTCGTTGTGAAATTTTGCCTTGTCTTTGACACGTATCATAAGATTTGATCATTGTATAGGCATCTCGATATATGGTAGGCCAAAAGAAACCAGCATCAAATACTTTTCGAGTGATGAGATTGGCACTATGATGGCCCCCGGTGGGTCCTTCATGGAAAGCTTTGAGGATCTTAAGAGCTTCTTGCCCATGCACACACCGTCGAATGATTTGATCCACACAAGTACGAAAAAGATAGGGATCATCCCAAAAATAATGTTTAACGTCTTTAAAAAACTTCCTCTTTTGTTGAGTTGACATTCCTTTGATAATAAAATTTCCCGCATGGTAGTTTGCATAGTTTGCAAACCATGGGGTACTTTCACTAGAAATAACTCCAAGAGTTTCTAAAGGAAAATGTTCATTTATGTCTTTATTTTCTAACACATCCTTATGAGGATTCTCAAGTCTAGATAAATAATCTGTCGTAAGGTTCTCACTTCCTTTTTTATCACGGATGGTGATATCAAATTCTTATAGGAGAAGAACCCACTGGAGCAACCTTGGCTTAGCGTCTTGTTTGTTCATAAGGTACTTTAAAGCCGAGTGATCCATATACACTATGCTTTTGGATAAGACAAGATATGGCCGAAACTTTTCAAAAGCATACACAATGGCAAGCATTTCCTTTTATGTGGTAGTGTAATGAATTTGAGCTTCAGTCATAGTCTTGCTAGCATAATGTATAGGCTGAAAATGCTTCATCTTTTGTTTTCCTAGAACTGCACTAATCGCAAAATCACTTACATCACACATGAGTTCGAATGGTAAGTTCCAATCCGGGACAACTAAGATTGGAGCTTCAGTAAGCTTCTTTTTAAGAGTCTGAAAAGCATCAATACAATCCTTAGAAAACACAAAAGGTGTTTCCTTCTCAAGAAGGTGAGTCATTGGTCTGGAAATCTTAGAAAAGTCTTAGATAAATCAACGGTAAAAACCTGCATGACCTAAGAAACTCCTAACACCTTTAACTGTAGTCGGGTGAGGGAGCTTAGCGATAACATCGACTTTAGCACGATTGACCTCAATTCCTGACTTTGAAATTTTATGCCCTAACACAATTCCTTCTCTACACATAAAGTGACACTTCTCCCAATTAAGGACTAAATTCATGTCTTCACACTGTTTTAGCATCTTTTCTAAATTGGAGAGGCATGAATCAAAACTATCCCCAAGAACCGAGAAATCCTGCATAAATACTTCCATGGTCTTTTCGATCATATCATGGAATATGGCCATCATACACTGTTGAAAAGTATCGGGAGCATTACACAAGCCAAATGGCATGCGTCGGTACGTGAAAGTTCCATACGGGCATGTAAAAGTAGTTTTTTCCTGGTCATAGGGATCTATTGGTATTTGGAAATACCCTAAAAATCCATCAAGAAAACAGTAGAACTCATTCCAAGCTAATCTTTCTATCATTTGATCCATAAACGGTAATGGAAAATGACCTTTTTGAGTCGCTTCATTTAATTTCCTATAGTCAATACAAACTCTCTATCCGATAACTAAACGTGTCGAAATTAATTCATTCTCTTCATTAGCAACAACGGTTATTCCACCTTTCTTAGGAACACAATGCACTGGACTAACACATGGGCTGTCAAAGATTGGGTAAATCATTCCGGCATCAAGAAGTTTTAGGACCTCTTTTTTTATTACCTCATGAATTTTTAGGTTAACCCGTCATTGACTTTGAACCGTAGGTTTGTAATCATCTTCCATCAAGATTTTATGGGTATAAAAACGAGGGTCGATACCCTTGATGGCTGTGATTTTCCAAGCAATGGCCCCTTTGTGAGATTTGAGCACCTTTAAAAGATAATCTTTTTCATCATTTTTTAAACCTTTTGCAATATTTACTGGTAACTTGTCGTTTTCTTTCAAGAAAGCATATTCTAAGTGAGACGGCAAATCTTTTAATTCTAATTCCAGAGGCTCTTTAATTGAAGATTTTGCCTCGGTCACTTCACTTTGTTTAAGGTCCATCGGAGGAAGTTGAAACGGGTCATTAGTTAACCAATTTTTCATCAAACAATTATATCCTCCAGATTAGAATCGGCATGATCAATTCCAGTGAAATGAATCAACTTAAGATATATCTTCAATTTCTTCACATGAATTCAGAAGCAACGGCTCCAAAGTCATGGTGGATTGCAACTCGGCGCAATTAGGAAAATCCTAGAATTGGGCGCATACTCCTCATAAACTGAACAAGATGTCAATTTGGTTTTACCCGACTTTATCATTTGTAGAGGAAGTATCTCGTGGTTAGATCTATCGTTCAACAGTGACGGCTTCGATATAACCCGATGGTTATTTCTTCTCCATAAAATCTTTAAAGCACGACCGGTCCTTAGAAAGGATTCTCCAAGTATACTGCGAGGTTCCTCTTTTAGGATAGCTTCGAAATCCAACCAACAAAGTCGGTGGAAAAGAAATTCCTAACATTTGACAACAAAACGTCTTCGGCGAGTCTTTAGGATTAGAAGTAATTGATCGGTCTTCTAACTCTAAGTCATCGAGTTGGGTAAGTCAGGCAGAGAAAGGTTTTCCAATAGAAAGATGCCTAGAAGACTTATGCTTGCGCCAAGATCGGCAAGGCGTGCATACATCATTCCAGGGATAATTCCAGTGGAATAAGAGAAACTTGTCGGGATCTCCAGCTATTGCGCACGCTATTTTGAGCAGTGTCGCCGAGCAATTTTCATTCATGGTATCTGCGTAAATCAAAGCAACATTTTTCTTTATTCTGAGCCAAACTCTTATCGTAGGAGCATATATTGGCATCAAAAGTAAAGCATCCGCGAAACTAATGTCGAAGCGTAAATCTTGAAAGATTTGAAGTCTTCTCCCATTTGATTCGAAACGCTTTCTTCGACGAGATTTTTGATCATCCGTCGTGAAGGATATGGAATAGATGGCTTAGGTAGACTCTTCGGGAATATCGGATTCCGGAATGGGAGTGGTTTTAGGCAAAGTCTTCGGAACATCGAGTTCCGGAATAGAAATGGGGATAACCGGAGGTGGGATTTGAGCGGTACTTCCTTGGAAATTTGTTTGCTCTTTATCCGTTGTCTCCTCGGTTTCTCCGTTCTAACTACCTTTTTAGGCGAAGGATTAGTAGGAAATCGAGGGTCCTCATATAGCAAACCATTCGAGTAGTGATGTGCTTTATTCTCACCCATTCGTTGGGATTGTGTTACTCGGAAGAGTACTCGAAGTAGAGGCTTGGTTTTGAACCAATCCACAAATATGTTTTGCCAAAATATTTTGCAAAAGTGGTTTGTTGATTCTCATGACGGGTTGTGAGATTATATCGTGTTTGATTTCATTCTTAAGGTCACCTTTCATACGAGTGATTTGATTTTGGCATGTTCACTTAAAATCAGATCATTATTCCTCTTGTAACTTGATAATCATTTTGACTAATCTCTTGTTGAACTTGATTATTAGGCACTGAACAAGGTTGGTTTTGAAATCTTGTTTTGAAAATTTGAGCATGATTTATGTTGATTTGAAAACCTTGATTATCCATGAAAATTATTCCACCCGATTAAATTATTCCCTTGACATGATTCTGATTAAAACTATTGTGCCATTGTTTTGACACGGAGCAAAACCTGGTGGTGACATTTTGATTATAAAACACGGTTCGGCGGGTTAACGTGGTTGTATGAAATTACCCGTAGCCGCACAAACACTGCTTGAGTGTTATCGTAGCGACAATTATACCCAAGAATGGGCACCACCACAAGTAACACAAGATTCCTCAACCGCTTTAACTGGAGCGGGAGTGACAACTTTTTTAGAAACAATCTCGACTAAGGTCGAAAGTTGATCTGCAAGCTTATCGATTCTCTCATCTGTTTTACTAGAAGTAATCATCCTCCTAGAAGCATTTGCTCTTATTACGTGTAGAACAAATATTTTGATTTATTCTCAATTATGTTTAAAGCTTTTCTTTAGTCGTTTACCAAAAGATTTCACCGCCGCGGCATTTTAAAGTAGTCTTGTTCTCATTCACTTTAAACCGTTTAAAATGGTACTTCAACTTGAGTTAACTCGTAATCCGTGATGGGGGCATGATTTCCCTCGACCAGCAATCCTATAAATCGTTCCCATTGCCTTCCTAAAAAGTTTCCTCGAATTTTTGTGTAAAACGAGAAATTTCATTCTTTAAGTGAGTGGTTTTTGAAGGAGGGAAAAATCTGGTTAAACAAATGGTAATGAGATCCTCCCAAGTCTAGGATTAAATTTGGTGGTTCTTTCTCGTACCACAGTTTTAGGGCTCCCTCGAGCCGAATATGGAAACATGTCAGTTTATATTCACATCGTTAGACACATTCCTAAATCGTAAAGTCTTGAAGTAATTCCGTTTCTGAAAACTATTAATTTGAGCATGAGGATTTTCACTCTCACGAACCGTTAAAATGGGTTTGCTTGAACCAATCTGAAGCAAAGTCGATCTTAATCCAAATGATCGGATTGATTTTTGGTAAAACACTAGCTTCTCCCGTACTTCTCGTAGGGGCAGAAGTAGCTCCTCCATGGTACAGTTCTGCCATAGGTGCAAACAATAGTTCGGAATCTCGGGTTCGGGACTTATGTTAGAAACTTGTCTTCTCCGACGTCTTGGAATTGTGACGTTTGAATTATTAGGATAATTGGAACGTCCAGTGCGCATGCACTATTTAAAGAAAATAGGAAAAAATATAAGAAAAATATAATTTGGTTTTTCAAAGTTTATTCACAATTAATTTTTAACGGACAACGAGAAAGACAACTTGAACCAAATAATCAAACTTACTTCACGGTAGCTCTTAAAATTTTTATTTTTTAAGGTGAGCCGTATCTCGTAAGTGACACAAATGGTAGGTTTTTAAATCTTTAATTCGAGTTGGGAACTTATTATGGATAATACCTCAATTGAAGGTATTATTTGATGGTGTTCGTTTACGAACTTTGTAACTTTTTAAATTGAAAGAGCAAATATTTTTGTAATTTTTGTTTTTAATCTTCTACTTATACTAAAAAGAAAAGAAAAATATTTTTTACTTTTTATTATTATTATTATTTTTTTTTTTGATTTTCTTAAAAGCTTAACTTTCGAAAACGAAAGGTTCTCCAAAACCCGATTCAACAATTCAACCGAATTAATCTTATCACAAATTCCCTAAGGCAAAATGGCGGCAAATATTGATATAACAATTCTATACACGTAAAATATAAAATATATAAAATGATGGAAAATTACCAAACTACCCTTGAGGACAAAGGTAAAAAGGAAAAATCTGTCACATATAATATATATATCAAATTACGTATACTTTACCGAGGAGAGTATGACTTCCCGGGTCGTTTCCCCCAATGATTTGTGAAAATTTGAAACCACGTTTTGATGTTCGGACAATGATTGATTTGGGAACAAAGGTTGATTGGATTATCTACTTTTAAAAGCTAAATAAAAAATTATATCGCTTAAGTTGAGACAAAAACGGGAAACCAAATTTTTAACTAAAAACGCAAAAGGGACCCCTAACCGGAGGTCAAAAACCCTAAATTTCTAAAATTTAACTAACTTAGAAAATTTTCTTTTTAATGGACTTTAATTGCTAAAAAAGTAAGTTTAAAGAAAACTACGAACAAAAACGGTGTTGAAATGAGCCGTTAAAACACCCGAAAACGAAACGTGGACGAATCCGTTCTTTAAAAATCAAAAATTTTGCTCACATTAGATACTACAATAACAAAACAAATTTTCTTATAGACTTTGTGATAAAAGAAAAATTTTCTAAAAAAGATTATCTATTTTTTTGATTAATTTTTCTATTTTTTATGATTTTTTAGAGTGTTTTAATGTAAAATAATGAGTAAAATACTAAATTATCTATAAAATTTCTAGTAAAATTTCAGAAAATTAGCTTAATACTAGTTAGAACTAGGAAAAATAAATTATAATCACCAGTTATCAAATAAAGCCACAGAATAAAAACTATCAAAGCTTTAAAAAAAGTTATAGACTTTAAAAAGGGAAAATGTGTATAAAGAATAAATGAAGGGAGATGTGGTGAATGAGCTATTCATGCAAAACGGTTACGTCATTCGGTGTTGTGTGGAGAGGCTTGGGTTCGAAGTCCAGGCAATTTTTGTATTTTTTATTTTTGAAATCTTAAAGAACAAATAAGTTGTAGAAAATACTTTTTTAAGACTTTAATGAAAAAACATTAAGCTGAACTCAAGAATAAGTTCACAAAAAGCTTGTGTAAAAGCTGTTTGACAGAAAGTGGGCTTTTGAAAAACTAAAAATCTAGGTCTCACTAATTTGCTAGCACACAGCTCAGAATTTAAGCTTATTTTCAAAACACAAATATTATAGAAAGCTCTGGTAAAATTAGAAGCTAAAAATGACCAAGATTTTAACTGAAAACACTGAAAGCTAATTTAACATATTAAACGATTAAAGGGCACAAACTCTTGAAAAATTCTTTTTAAGCCCAAAAAATAAATAGGTAGAAAGCGCACAAAAAATCTACTAGAGAAATGAGCTTATGGAAAATTAACATAACATATATAGCTATAATTTATTTCATAAAAAACTAAACCTATAAGCTAAAATTCTAAAGTTCGAACTAAAAATGATTTATACTGTTTGGTTTTTTTTAAGATTTTTTTATTGAAAGTTTAAACTAGCTAATTGACCCTAGATATTAAGCTAGAAATTTAAAAGCTAGTTTAAATCTACCTTAATTAATATGTAACCTATTGGATCTACTGATTATTAGAAGCTAAAACTCCTAATTTAAAAACTATGCCTAAATTTGATCACAAAGGTAGCAGTAGGAATGCAATAGTTTCTGTGAATGCAATAGGTCTAAATGGGTGTAAAACCAATTTTGCAATGAACCAAATAGTTCAAGCCTGCAATTCACACTCTAATTGAGTGTGTCTTATCACTTAGCAACCAAATTCCAAGCTTGGATAAAAAACTAACTAGCTAGCTTAAAGCAATACCCTTCCCTAGTGCAAAATCCAAATAGCTTTTCACTAAAATTTTTCAAAGTGAAAATTAATCTATGTTTCACTTCACAAAATGATTTTATCTGATTACTTACTGTCTTCAAAATTCATCATCAATTTCCTTTGATTATTCGGGTCAAACGATGCTAATCCCAACACTCTTTAAATACATATGAAAACTCAATTTAGCTTATGAAGATGAATTTAAAATTGAAACTTGAAAAACCAGATTATAATAAATAAATAATAATTTTTATTTTTATCTATTAAGCAGATTTAAATTGATAATAAGCAAAATTTATTAAGCTAACTAAAACTAGTATTTTGGTTTTTAGTGTGTTATTAAGGCAGATTATGAAAACTATGATACTAACTAATGGACTAAGTGATTAGCTTATATAAATCATATACTCATATCAATATTTCACACGAGCAAAATTAAGAAAATTCCCTAAGGAAAATTCACTCTTAAAATATATATATAATATATTATATATGTATGTTTTCCGGGAAGTATGATTTCCCGGGTCGTTTTCCCAACGATTTAAGAAATTGAAACCTCGCTTGATATTGGATACTGATTTGAATGGGTTCGAAGATTGATTGGGTTTTCTATAACTACTAATTAAAAATAAGCAATTAAAAACAATTAAAAACAATTATAGCACAAAATCAATTAACGGGACAAATAAAATGTGAATAATAAGCAAGTAAACTAAATTTAACTTCTAAAAATTTAAACTAAATTTCTAAACCTAAATTAGGACAAAAGAAAATTTTAAGAAAAAGAAAAACATTTTTTTGATTATTCTTGAATTTATTATGAATTAAAAACTAATTTAATCTAATTAAATCCTAAAAAATAGCAAATTAAGTACTAAAAATTTAGAAAAATGATTTTTTAACCTACGGAAAATCCTAAAAAATAATCTAATAAAGGGAAAATTCTCAAAAAATCAGGAAAAATACTACTAGCAACAAGGAATACGAGAAAAATAAAACTAATCAAACAGCTAAACAAATAAGTTCTAAAATAAGCTGTATAAGCTACGGCTTATTAAATGAAAAGAAAATGAAAAATGGTACTAGTATTAAATTTGGGGAAAGGTTACTGGATGAGCTAATGTAGCATGATGGTTAACACGTATGGTCTATAAGCATAAGGTCGAGGGTTCGAGGCAGGCAAACCCTATCTTTTTGTATTTTTTTATTTTTGCTTATTTTCAAAAACTAATTATTAGTACTTAAAAAGGACTTAATTTTAAGCACTTTTTATAAAAACGATATTAACTGAAACTCAAAATTAAGCTCTAAAACAGCTTATTAAAAAGATGTTACAGAAAGTGGGGATTTTGAACTTGTTTTTGCTGAATTTTACTTAAAAGCTTGCACTAGCTTTATTATAAGCTCATTTTTGAAAACAAAAGATTTTCTAAGAAGCTAATGATGTGCTTATACTAATAATGACAAGAAAACTTAGCTTAAAACTCTGAAAGACCCCTAAATCCTAGGATCAAAAGGGCAAACTCAGGATGCAATGCAAAAAGCTATAAAACTTAATAAGCTAACAGGCTAAATAAGCTAAAATGGATCTTAAGCTTTTGGAGACTTAATCAACTACCTATAAGCTAAGAACTTAAACCATAAAATCTACTACTAACAGCTAAGAATCTAAAATTAAAAGCTACTAAGTATTAACTACTATTTTTGGTATTTTTAAGAATTTTATGAACTTTTGACAGCAAATTAAGCTAAGTAATTAAGCTAGAAAATGGAATACTAAGCTTGATCTATACTAAGCTATGCCTAAACTATAAGCTATATAAGAATAAGACCCTAGACCCTACAATTACGAACTAAAATGAAGCTTAAAAGTTCAGCAGTACTAACTGATGTTAGTACTGCTGATGCAAATTGCAATTAGCCAAACCAAATGTACAGGGTAACCTAGTGATGTTACCTGCACTCAACACTCTTTGTTGAGTGTGTACAAACTCTAATCAAGCAAGAACCAAGCCTTAGATGGCTTGGTCCAAAATTTGCACAAGTGAAATTCAAAAGAAAAATTCCCCTGGTGCAGGAACACTAAAAACAAGCTCAAACTCTTTTAATTTTAAAAACTAACTTGTGAAAACTCTTTTCCTAATGTTTATAAATGAAATCAAAGTTGTCTCAAACAAATTGCACAAAAACATTTGACTTTTGATTGTCAAACAAGGTTAACCCAAACACCCCTTTAAATTGTGACAGTTTTGATTAAGCTTATTATATTAAGATCTAATGATCTAATTCTAATTACCAGATAACTAACAGCTTTTAACAAGCTTAACAAACATTTTTCATTAATCAAATAAGCTATATCTAAAAATTTAAGCTAAACTACTTATTTTTGGCTTTTAATGGTTTTAGGACAGAATTGAAAACAAACTATGATCTAAACTAGTTAAGCTAAAAACAGATGATGATTAAGCACTAAGTAACAATATAAATCACAAATAAGCAATAAGAAAACAGATAAGCACTATTAATAAGCAAATAAGAAAATCTAAGCTAAATAATCAATTATTAAACTAAAACTGAAAATTAAAGAAGACTTACAATGAGCCTAGCTAAACAAGGCATGAAATGCTCTTAGAGCTTATTCAACAGCTCTGGCTTATTAGCAATAAGCCAGTAATAGTTCTTGGAGACCCTTCCATGAAATGTATCCTTTCCAAAAGCTCATTTATCCAAAAAGCAAAGGTTTACTTGTGATTTTAGAGTTAAGGTAAATTTAAGGTATGTTTAAGCTCAATAATAAGCTTAAAGACTTATTAGAGCTATTAAGAGCTTATTGGTAATAATAGCTTAACATTTGAGAGGAATTGAAAACTTATGAGTGAAAAATAAAAGTACTTAGGACAGATTATTTAAGAGTAAAACTAGATTTCATTAAAATAAAACTTGATTACATTATCAAAAGAAAATTACAACTGAATTTTAAAGGAAATTACAATAAGCTAATTTAAGCTAAAATCTAAAGCTACTAAAAAACTCCCTCTTGGTGTGTGTGATATGTGAGCTATTTATAGCCTATTGGTGAAGCTTCCAGACCCTTGAGTGCTTCCCACGCCTCTTCTAATCCAACCCATACAATCCTTCAATGATTGGAAAATCATTATTAGCCGTTAGATCACTAGGTAGCTCACACGGATTGCCAGCGTGGCAATCCGTGATTGAGACACCTTGTGTTTCTTTTAGGCATAATTTAGTGTAAAAAATGAGTCCCCTTGTGCTTCTTTGCCATAGCCACGATTGATCCTTGCTTGAGTGACTAATGAGGAGCCTTGGAATGTCGTTTTTGACCCCGCCATCTTGTAAACGAGCCTCTGAATTGTCCATTTTGACCTTTGATTGAGACTTGCCCCTTGATTTGACTACTTGGGTGAATTGGGGAAGAAACCTAAATAGTAAAACAGACTTTCCCGCCATGTTTTAACTAAAAGGTGGTAAAAGCGTTTTAAACTTTGGAGTAGTTGCAAATTCAGTCCCTCTCTTTGTTTATAAAAGTGTAAGGTAAAAGGGTTTTTGGAAAATGGCAACATTGGTCCTTGTGATTTTATAAAAGAGGGTATTGGGGTAGGGTTTTGGGCTTTTGGATAAGGGTATGGCTCATTTTGGCTGAGGGACCATTTTTGTATCTTTCTGAAATCTTGGAGAGAGTTGAGTTTGGACGGAAAAACTTGGAGGGTTGATTTGAAACATTTTAAGTTTTTGTCTTTTATGGGTTGACTTCTGTTGACCAAGGTTTGACCAATTTGACTTTGCTTCCAGCTCTTGTACACTCTTCCGTTCTTGTGTCCGTGTTTGCCCGTTTTTGACGGTTTTCTTGTGATTTTTGATATATCCGTACCTGCGCACACAAAACACAAAAACAAGTATATTTTTGCCATTTTTAGTGTATTTGTGGTCATTTAGGGTCATTTTTGGTAATAACAGATATGTGTATTTTACACTTATCAAAATTCCCCAAACTAAACGATTGCGTGTCCTCACGCAATATCACATGCCTTATAACCAAATACCTTGAAACTTCCCCAAACTAAACCTTTGAAAAGTAGCAAAGATTTTTGTTGAGAGAGTTAAAAGATCACAAGTTATAAAACACCCGATTTCCCATTTTCAAAACTTTTTTCTCTTTTTATGATTTTTCTTGATAATTAACTACCTAACTACAACTTATTTGTGTTGACATAATGTATTGTTTTCATTACCTCATTGGTAACTTTAAGGATCATAGAACAAAAAGCACATTTAAGTGTCTAAAAGATAACTTCATCATTCCCGATTTTTCACTTTTCCCATGCTAAGCTTAAAAATAAGATCACCGTTAAGTACGAGCTAAGATGCTAAGACTACTTATAATTACAACTTGTGAATTTCTCTTCCCGACATAAATCATATATTTAAGTGTGTGTGCTCAAATTAATTTAAACCATTAAATCCACATATTTAGATAGTTGAAATCCGACCAAGCTTTACACATGGGCCTTTTGGGCTAATATGTTAATCACTTAGTAAGATCACAACTCAAAGCAAACAAAAACCTCCTTAGCTAAGACATCGTTGGTTCACTTGTCCCATTAATGACTTTCTTCTCTAGCATCCCACCGTCATCGGGTAAGTGCTAAGGCTTTTGACACCCCATCCGGAGAATAATAATCGAGACGCATGAACTTCCGATGAAAAAGCCTTGTAGACTTTTGCAAACCTTAGTTCAAAAGAATACCTTGGTTTTAGAAAAGGAAACTTTTACTATTTATTTTCTAACTTGCAACATTATTATTACTCATGGAATATGGCCATCATACACCATTGAAAAGTACCAGGAGAATTTCACAAACCAAATGGCATGTGTCGGTACGCGAAAGTTCCATACGGGCATGTGATAGTAGTTTTTTCCTGGTCCTGGGGATCTATTGGTATTTGGAAATATCCTGAAAATCCGTCTAAAAAACAATAGAACTCATTTCCAGCTAATCTTTCTATCATCTGATCCATAAACGGTAATGTTAGGAAAGATCTAGGCTAATCTTTTGACTACAATAGAACTCATTTCTAGCTAATCTTTCCTAAACAATAGAACGAATTTGATCTTGTTGAACCATAAGGTGGTTAGGTTAGGAATAAATCCTATGATCCAACCAGAACCGGAGGATCTACCCAAGGATAATCCAAAGTTAG
>BQNB010137103.1:0-11789 GCA_026074375.1 Tanacetum coccineum
GCGAAATATGACATGTTTTTTTAACAAGCGAAATATGACATATTTTCAAAACAGGCCAAATATGACATAATTCAAAACAGGCGAAATATGACGTATTTTAAAACAGGCAAAATATGACAGGTTTTAATGAAGGCGAAATATGACACCTTTTTTAAATGAGCGAAATATGTCATGTTTTAATATGACTTATGTTGGCCTTGTTTGACCATTGACCACATGTTGACTGTTTGACTATAGTTGACCATTGACAAGTATTTTGACTATTCTAGGTGACTTTTTGGCCATTGACCATTGACCATAGTTGACTTTCTCATTTTGTGTGTTAAAAAGGATTAATTACTTGAAACATAAACAAGAATACATCAAAAACAAACACAAAAACATGGTTAATCAATCTGATTTGTGATACATATATGTTTTGTATATGAACTGTATTGGATAACTCTTAGCAGAATCATGGAACAAGAAAACATTCGACAAGCTGCTCTTGATGAAGCACTAGTTTCTATTAATGATCGAGTTAAGATTGGCTCATGCAACATGAGAATTGATCCTAACAAGAAGAAAAAGGAAGCTACCTATCAAGTTGCACTAGATATTCTCAAGCTATCTTCATGCTACAATGCATTCCTCATCATAACAGATGTCCCTAAAATCTACCTATAGCAGTTTTGGTTCACCGTTTCTAAAGTCAAGGACTCTTCTCTATACTAGTTTCAGCTGGACAATAAGAAGTTTAAAATTGATGTTGAACTCTTTTGTGAAATTCTTTGTATCTGTCCAAGACTTCCTAACAAGGAGTTTGTTGCACCACCTCCTTAAGATGCACTTGTCTCCTTTCTTAAACAATTGGGTTATAAGGGCTCTCTCAATTTGATCTCAAACTTGTATGTTGATCATATGTATCAACCATGGAGAACCTTTGCGACCATCATCAATAAATGTTTATCTTGGCAAACTTCAGGAAATGACAGGCTTCGACCATCAAGTGGAGTTGTGGTAGCCTTGTGACTGAAAAAACAGCTAGTGATGAAGAGTCTGGTGAGGAAGAAGAAAGATTGATCCGCTCAATTGGAGTCGTCATTGGTAGATCCGCTCAAATAGTCTCAGCTAAAGTAAAGTCAAATCAATCTCAGAAGATGAAAGGCATTGAGATGTTATCAGATGTTGCATTGTTAGTTGCTGACATGAATAAAGCATCCAAAGCCAGCAGGAAATCCTACATAATCCAGCAACAATCCACATGCTCAAGTGAAGGCGCTCGTATTACACCAGAGGTTCTCAATGAGCCAAAGGGAAAATCCATAGGCTCAAGTGAAGAAGCTGGTAATATACCAGAGGTTCCTGATAAGCCAAAAGGTAAATCTGCATTTCATGTTGACGATGATGACTAGGGTTTTGATGAAGAAGGAAATGATAATTTCTAGTGATGATGAAAGAACCGAGTTAGAAAAAGAAGAGATGAAAGTGAAAAGGCTGATGAAGAGACTGCTGCTGAG
Source organism: Tanacetum coccineum (assembly GCA_026074375.1). Classification (NCBI taxonomy): domain Eukaryota; kingdom Viridiplantae; phylum Streptophyta; class Magnoliopsida; order Asterales; family Asteraceae; genus Tanacetum; species Tanacetum coccineum. The sequence goes on from BQNB010137103.1 coordinate 1,500, forward strand.
GAAGAAGTGCATATTGATGTCGAAGAACAAACTGATGAAGAGCATTATGATGAAGTGAAAGATAGTGAAAAAGTTGGTGATCAAGAAATAGTTGATGACGAGACAACTAATGATGAGAAAGATGATGAATAAATCACTAATATAGCTAAAGTTGATGAAGAGATGGCTGATGCAAAAAAGGTTGATGCTGAGAAGACAAAAAAGGAGAAAGTTGATAATGAGCAATCTGGAGTTGACCAAGGTGCTAAATATGATCAAGCAAGAGTTCTGATTTATATGACTTAGAAGAAGAAGCCTGAATTTCCACCATCAAGCTCCAGTATTTCTATGTCATCTGACTATGGTAATCAATTCCTTAATGTTTCCTCTGATGTGTCTCTGGTTGGCAATATTAAAGAAACTTCAGATACAGAGATAAATTCTAGGTTAGATGTTCCAGTCCAACAAGAAATACCTCATGTTCAGCAAGCTCCATTACTTGATGTACTTGTATAAGTGATTTCTACAATAACAACACCAACACCAACACTATCGACAACTCCACCAAAAACTAAACTCCAAGCTACCACAATAACCACAACTGATCCATCCTCTACAGTGTTGCTAAGACTTTCTGAACTGAAAGGAGAGTTGACACACTAACCAAAGTTGATCATTTTGAAGTCATTGAAGAATCTGTACAATCCAATGTAAGCAATGAAGTCAGAAATCAAACACCGAAGTTCTTACCTAAAGTTGTGTCTGAATTTGTTGAACCAAGATTGGAAAGAACTATTCGTGATGTGCTTAAAATGAATCCACCTAATATCTTCAAGTCCTCTTCCTCTACTTCTATTAACTCATTCACTGAATACGAGTTAAAGAAATTACTTTATGATAAAATTCAGAAGAGTGGACTCTATAATACACATAACAAGCATCTTGATTTATACAATGCTTTGATTTGTTCAATCGGTCTAGATAAAGCAATCGCAAAAGGAGAAATTGATGCTACCAAAGTTCTTAAGAAGAGACGTCATGATGATGAAGATGAAGATCATCCTGCAGATTCTAAAAAGAAGAAATAGAAGAGAAAGAGAAAGGATTCTAAGCCATCGAAAGATAAAGAACAGACCGTCTCCTCTCCAAAAGGTAAAACTCTACCTAAATCTTCCTAAACTGGCAAATTTGTGAATGTGGAAGAAACAGCTAAAGAACCTATTATAGATGTGCCAATGGATATGGAAGAACCTGCTTTAGATGATGTGGTAAATGATGGTAATCAACCACAAGATGATGCTGATCCTATGAAAGATAACTCCACTTGGTTCAAGCAACCTCCCAGACCAGAAACCCCTGATCCAGAATGGAACAAAGACCCAAATGTTGATGATGGACCTGAATAGAATTGGTTTAATGATCTAGAAAAAGCTGCAAAAGACCCATCCTAATTTGATGATCTGATGGGGTCTACCATTGACTTCTCAAACTTCATTAAGCATCAACTAAAGAAAGACAAAATCACCAAAGCTGACTTAGAAGGCCCAGTGTTCAAACTTCTCAAAGGAACCTGGAGAAGTAGTATTGAACTGGAATACCACTTGGAGCAGCACTACTTGACATTCTCAAAACAGATGGATTGGACAAATCCTAAAGGTGACATATGCCGATATGAATTGAGCAAGCCACTACCTTTGCAAGGACCTCTAGGCCACCTTACCATTCCTGACAATTTCTTTTTCAACAATGATCTTGAATATTTAAAGACAAGAAACTCGGAAAGGAAATACACTATATCGATCACCAAGACAAAATCTACAAGGTACGAATTAGAAGGCATTAAAGATATGATTCAAAGGCTGTAGAGTCCAGTCAAAGTAGCTAATGACAGAAATGCTGAACTGGGAATCTCACACTAAGGACACGAACGTCAGCAGATCTATAGATCTCAAATCAATAGGAAATCTCGACATTAAGTCTACTCCACAATGAATATTCTTAGTGTGATTAGGGTAAAGGTTGATAAACAATTTGGTTATGGTTATTTGGAAGAGATAGTGGTAAGAAGAGCTGATCGATGAGAATATACGTTCAAAGAAGGTGATTTTTCAAGATTTCACCTGAATGATATTGAAGATATGCTTCTACTTCATGTTTAGAACAAGCACTTCAACCTCCCTGGTGATGACATTGTCCATTTAGTAAATCCACTATGCATGTTTACTCGAAGTCTCGTCATCAAGAAAATGGTCAAATATGTACAACTTGGAGTAGAGAGTTATCAGAAAAAGCTCAATGTCACCTAGCCACAAAAAGGAATTTCCTAGAATCGCATTCAAAGAGCCATACACCATAGCATATGATCCAAAGGGGGTTGTGTATTTGAACAAGATAAAATGAAAGAGACTGATGCGAGCGGATGAGCTCTATAAGTTTTTGGACAGAATACTCAAGTCTGTTCGTAAGATTCTCTATGAAAGGCTGCAAAACTTTGTGTTTGGATAGAAAAAAGACATGGCAAAGAGAAAATAAATAGACAAGGATCAGAATCAAATAGACATTATGGTCGAATTGATTGACAAGTAGCTGCTGGTAAGAAGGATCATACGGAGCTTAGAAGGATTAGTTGGTGGAAGGAATGTTGAGACAGAATACCGACTACTGCAGCGAACAGTATGACTTTGTCATACTCGGTTCTAACCCATGTCAGGTACAGTCTCATACGTTATCTTGTAAATATACATGAATATGTAATGTAGATACTTTAGTATATATGTGTTGAGTATAATTTTTCATGAATTTTTTCATTAAATTCAAAATCTTTAAAAATATGTACTCGGCACTATATTCTACCCTCATTAATTGATGGGTAGCATTAAAATGTTCCTAATAAGCATGCTAATCAGTAAAAAATTTCTCCCAAAAGTTTTAATCAATTGATATCCAAAATATCAAAAGATTTGATATTTTTGATAAGGGGAGAAAATGTGATTAAAATATGTGATTAATAAACGTGATCTTAAAAGACTTAAGTGCAGTCTCCTCCCTTTCATGTGTAAAATATTTTCGAATATCGAGGCACATATGAAGGAGGAGCAATTATGAAAGATGAAACCATCAAGGTATAAATGTTTTGATTTATATCACAAGTACCTTGATTGATTTTTAAAATGGTTTTGATGGCTACAATGGAAATACCCAAAGACCAACCATGTGCTTATTCTTATGGAAATATAAGGTGGTTAAGGATAGGTATTCGTCCCATGATCCAGCCAGAACCGGAGGGATCTACTCAGGGACATTACAACAGTTAGATTAGAAGTCCTTAGGTTTGATATAAACAGGAGTAATGTGAGAATAGGAATAATACCGACTAAGACAGAGCTAGCACTGGAACAAACCCAACAAGGTGCTAGTAATGAAGTCTTGGTAAGAATTGAAGGGGTTAAAGAATGAAAAAAAATTGTAAGGACAAAGGGTCTAAAGAAAGAAGCCCTCCATACACTTAGGCAGAAACTGGTTCAATACATATGCTATCAGAAACACTAAGATGTTGTCTGGTATTGAAGATAGCCATCATGGACCCAGTGATGCAAATGCCAAACCCTCGGGGCAACTCAAGTCTCCTTTCTCAAAAACTCATGATTTCATTTCTCATAGAGACAAACACGTTATCTATCGACTTTCTCATTCCGAGTTAGTTGATATTGAAAAGGTGACAGTCAGCTCCAGCCTCTGATGATTAAACCAAAATGAAATTATTGAGTCTGGAGCCAAAAGAGATCATCAATAAATCTCACTAGGACACAATTCCAAATCACACTCGTTGTATCAATTTATAAATACACTGAAACACTAGTGGATATTTAGAGAGTCCTACGCATTATCCTTGTGATCTTGCCAGAACCTTCAGAGTGGTGCTCTTTAGCATTTTACAGTGACGAATGGAAATCCTTACAGTGTCAACATCAAACAGCACTGCGGTAGGTGACTTATGAGATCCTATATAGATCAAACTTGTGTCAACTAGATATCGATTTGGTCCAGTTTATGAATTAACGACTCAATTGGTAAGATAGTAACTAACCAATTCACTCTTATCATGTTGTCTGCTTTGAGGCGTTCTAGTAATGAGAATAAGAAAGTACAATGAATCTAATGCATATGTGTTAGAGGATTCAATACTTTAAGCTGGAAATCCTATCAAGGAGATTCTTCTTAAATTGAATCTACCTGATCACAGGTCAGTCCTCACGTAACCGAAGGTTAATTCGACCAAATATGGGCGAATGACAAAGCCATATTCGTCCACAAAATTTATTGCTAACCCTTATAAATGCAGATTTATACAAATATGGAGGTAGATCATTCTAGCAGAGTCATGTTCATAGCCACGTGCTCATACTCGATCAATGAATATAAAGACATGATAAAAGCTCAAGTACATGTTACTCAAGTATTCTGCTACTCTGATACTCAAACTTCTTCCTTGAAGTCATAAAGTGTTCAAGATAAAGCATTCCAAGGGAGATTGCTCAATAGCTTTCAAGATAAAGGAAAGTATGAGCATGTTGGTCCAGAATTCATAAGATCGCAAGGAGGCAAGGAATCAAAAAGATGTTCAAAGTGATGATGCACGATTGAGGATCTCATGAAGTTCAAGATCACAAGTCTATAAAGCATGCAGGAACAAGTTCCAAGATAACTACATCAAATTCACAAGATAAATGACAAAGAATCAAGTCTACGAGAAAGACAAAAGACCATTCATTAAATGCTAAGCTTAAGTTTATTGTAATTTTGAGTGACCTCCCTAGGGGGAGATTGTTAGGATTCAAGAAAAGTCTCGGCCACTTCCAATATAGTAGTTCTTAGCTCGTAGTTAAACATTATGTATTAAGTAAGCTAACCGGGTCAACCCGTAGACTATCCATGGGTTGGCCGACCCTATAGTTGTATAAATACCCTCTCCATGCCTTGGAGAGGGTGTTGGTTCATTTGTATAATAACATACTCTCTTGTTTCTTTCTCTCTTTAAGTGTTCCACCACCTACTTTCTCTCTCTAGATTTCTTCTTTCTAAACTTGTTTAGTTGTGTCATTTGATATCCTACACCTAATGCCTCTTATCACTTAGTAAACCCTAATCACACGCGTGTGATCTCACTAGCAGTCTCAGGATGAATCGCTAAAGCAAGTTCTAAAAATTATAATACTACATGTACACTCTCATAAGCATTAAAGACGAATGCTTTTATTCCTAAAGATCTAGGGGCAAATCTCACATTTTTTGGGAGGAATTTTTGAGTGGTAGGGTTTTTATGCTAGTAATATAACTCCTATCCACGAGACGCTTCTACTTCTATAGTTTCACCGATATATGCCATAAAAATTTTAAATTTGGGCTAAAATTACCGTCCTAAACTATGTTTCGGTATATTACACATTATTTTAAGGACAGAGAAAATGAAATTGAAGGAATAGTTTCTAAGGCTTTTATTTACCCCTACACTTATTTTGAACATTGTCCCCAATGTTCTATGAGTACCCAAAAAATAAAGAAAGGGAAAATAAGAAAGCGAGAGAAACTAAACTCCCTTGTTTTTGCTCAATAATAGAGAAGAAACAATATAAACTGGCTAAATCTTCATCCAAGAATCGTCCAAGTGAAAATCCAAAGAACTTTTGAACTCTCCTTATCTAATATAACCCGCAAATCAAAGACAAGAAACAACTATACCAAGCGTAAAATTCTACGAGAAAATGATATAAAACCCTATTAATCATGAACTAAAATCCTAAAAAAGCAATAAAGATAAAATGTTAGTACTAATGTAATCGTGGCTTTCTGCAAGAGTTAAGAAAACTAAAACATCTGGAAATTAAACAAAAATAACTTTTCAAAAATTTGAAAAAACGAAAATTTCTTAAGTGCTACCATGGTGACACCGTCAGGAATAACTCCTGACGCCGTCTCCACGCACTTTGAAATTTTATTTCTTTGTTTCTTGAAAAAAAAATTGCATACATATCCTATTAATGATTTCCTAGAAAAAAATTTAATGCATAGGCCACAAAAACGGTTAGTACAAACATATGACTCAAAACAAACAAACGAACCATAAAAGTGTAACTTTAACTTAAACTATTTATGTTATATGTTTGAATGGTTCTTAAAAATCGGATGTTTTCCCCTACACTTATTTCATGCAAAATACCTTTGATTGAAATTAAGACGAGGTTAAAGACAAAACAAAGCATCATCACATAAATTATTTAAACATATAAGAACAAATAATAAAGAATAAAAACACATGACACTCCTAAAAATGCATAAAATAAAAGATTGGGTTGCCTCCCAATATATGCTTTTCTTTATTAACGAGTCTTCTAGTTAGACACAGAGTCACACTACTTACGTGACTCTGTCAATGCTCACATGTCCACGGGTGAGCCATTCTTTCAATTTGGTATTCGAGACTTAGATTTAAGCCATTCTTGTACATCAACTTATTCTTATCAAACCTCGTTGGCTAAGTACTAATATAGGTGGGACCTTACTCCACAAAAAGTTTTTAAGCCTAGGTATCGTGTGAGGCATCTGAAAGATGTAGGTGTCAAAGATCCTAGTAAATGAAATCTAACCCTTAACACAATCATATTCCAATTGAGTGACAGCTCTAAAGGGCCTTCCCATCATAACTTTTGACATATCACTTACAATTAATTCCCCTATGTCCTCTAATACTACGAAGTCCATAACATAGGTGAAACTTCTAACAAACACATAAACATCCCTAATTATAGCTACCAAGTTCCTTTCTGTGCTTTCGAGTCCTTCTACCATTATAGTGTTATAGGCCTGATGTTGTCAATAAAGTTATATACGTAATAAGATCCGAAGTATAGAAAATTTCCTAAAACCAACCATACATGGGAATGCCAAGTCATCTCCGTGAATGCTATTAATTATTCTATTATGTTAAAAACAATTCCTGCATTCCCATACTCATCTAACTCATCAAGCACTTCTCCGTCATCCAACTCATCATCCGAATCTAAAAAGGGAGAAACAAGGGGTGCATCTATAGATTCATCGTCGGATTCTAAGTCATTGATGTGTTTTAAAAGCTTTAAATTTATAAGACTGAAATTACCGGTTATTAGATGGAAACACACGGGTAAAAGTATAACCCACGTATGTAGTGTAATCTTTTTAGGTAAGACCAGGTCGTTCCACGGGATTGGTAATTCTAAGAAAAGTCGGGACATTTTACAAAAAGTTATCTTATAGACTGTCACATATCTAAAGATAAAGGTGTATTTCAAAATATAAAAATGATATTTATTTAGACCAAGAACAATGATGACAAACAAGCAAACAACCAAGCATTCATGAACTAAATCATAAAAGCATGAATAGATGGATAATCATTCAAACAATTAACCATTTCATATATGAAAGAATCCTTTCGGCCTTTAATCTTTAATATATTAAATGCATTAAGATCGATTCAAGTATAAAAGTGATAATGATAAAATCTCTTAGTCAAGTTCATTAGACATGAGATTAAGTATTAAACATTTTCATATCCGGTTTGAAAAACATTTTACTAGTCAATTCTCACAAAACTAATATCGAATTGCCATAGAAAAACAATGCGAAATGTAAACACAATGGTGGATTCTTTCGACCTATATCCACCATATATGATCAATCAAACATGTAACAAGAATCCGGATAATTAAACATCGAATTCAACAAGATCATATTCATAAGCATAACGTTAAAGCTTGTTTATATCATTGTCCATGTTAGCCCAAATAAATATATATGACAACTCCATAATCATAAAAGTAAAACACATATTAAGCAAGTTAATTCCAAAAAACATCATATTCAAAAAGAGAAACAAGATTATACCAACTTCAAGAGCAAAGATTAGCGATTTCTTCAATAACTTTTATTATATTCAAGTTGAAAACCCAAAAACTAACAACGATTCTATCACAATTGTCAATAGCTTCAAAATTAACTTCACTAATACTCCTTAAAACTGAATACAACCCAGATTTGGATGAACTTATGAAGAAGTTCACTCCAAACTCTTCTAAACTTCTCCTAAAGAGAATTTCTTCCTTCTTTGTTGCAAATGAGATTGAGATTGTGATTTTGGATGATTAGAACCTCTGATTTTGTGCTCCTTGTATAGCCAAGGTGAGGCTATCAGTTGGTATAAGTGGGCAAGTGAAGGGTTGCAATATGAATGCAATCATTTTTTATCTTGAGTAACTGCAGGTCAAAGTACGCCGCACAAAATAATTTGTGCGCCGCACTTGGCTTTAACATTAAATTGCATTAACCCGTCTCGAAGTACGCCGTACTTTGGCATCTTTCATTAAATATTCGTTAACTCCACTTCTAGATTCTTCTCTTGACGACCGTTAGTGTATTTAACAAATTTTTATTGCGCTTTTAGTCCTTTTCGTCCTTCTTGGTCTTGAAACAATAATTACTCAAACAAACAACTGAACATGCAATATTTCATGCATTAACATATATATTTCACACATTTTGAGGGATGTTTTATGTATATTTGGAGCGTTATCAAATCCTCCCATACTTAGCTTATTGCTTGCCCTCAAGCAATCCAAGCGAAAATATTTCTTTTATCAATAGAAAAGTAAACATGTTAGTGATCACAGCTTAGATAACGCGACAAAGAAAATAACGAATTTTTATAGATAAGTTTGATTCACACTCGCTCAATTTAGTGAAATGGATAGTATACGGAAGTCACTCATACGCACAGACATGAAATGTTCAAATTACCATAGGCTTGTACAAAAATCTAAACTGCACCGACATGGCGTAAGCACCAAACATAAACATCAAAAGATGTAATTTATTTAGTTATATTATTAGTTTTATATTTGTCAAAGAAGGTTTGTAATAAAATCATAATCCACCTTATCCGTAAATGTAACAACTTCCTATTTTTCTTTCTTTTCTCTTCTCTTTTTTTTTCCACTTGGGGGAAACTTGCTTTCCCCCATACTTAGGATAAGGATACTACTTCAAACGAATTTAGAAGTTTGTAACCTTCACACTTCATTATAATAGCAATACTTGCAATTAAGCGCAACATTATGTACGGATAAAATTTCAGATAATTGAATTAGAAAGTTTTTTTGACAAAGTTATTTATATTTATATTTTCATTTTAATATTACCTCTTTATCGGTTAAATGTCTTTATCACGCGAATGTGATCTCATTGCGGTCTCGTAAAGATTTCAAGCACAAGTTCTAGAATGAATAAATCACCGGCACACTCATATAATTTTAAATCGATATCAATGCTCCAGAAAAGGCGACAAACTACAAATACATAGCCGTAACGACAGATGAGACACTTGCAATTGCATTCAAACCTTAACTCGAGAAAGCTAAAGATAAAAACTATCTTAGGTATCAAAGGTGGATATCCGAATCTCTTAAGATATAATCCTCACATTTTTAGGTGGTAATAAATATGCTAGTAATGTTATCAATCCAGAGTCAAATTTGCTAATACGTGATCATTGAAATGTAATTTTTTCAAAAAACTCTTATTATATTTTAATTTGAAATTTTTTTCTTTCTTTTTAAGATAAGTTTTTACTTTTCCGGTTTATCTCCTCTCTAATACTTAATATGAGCATTGTCCCTAATGCGTAAAATATTATAGAGAAAGATAAAGTAGGAAAGTAAAATAAAATAACACTCCCTTATTTTGATGAACTTCCAGAATCTGTACTTCGCGTCATTTTGCACGCGCCTTTCTTCTTTTTCCTGTTATAATTATAAATACAACAAAGCACATAATAATAATATTCCTAATTAATTAATAGTAGAAGGTACGAAAATATTGTTTGAATGCCTACAAAGGCATTTACAGACCATAATAATAATAATTATGTTTTTTAGAGAAATTGTTTTAAAACATACGTGACCCAAAACATGCGGTCACACTACCAACTCGGGTCATCTCGACACTACTCATCATCATCTCCTGGCTGCTGATGCTGGTAATACTGCTGATAATACTGGTCATACTATTGTTGATCATATCCAGGTGGGTTATAGGCTCCCTGTAGTGGAACATCGTAGACCCCAGCCATGTGCTCAAACACACCATGATATCAATCCCAGTGATAAGACTGCCTATAAGCCCTCCTCTCAATTGCTCCCTGGCGTATCTCCATGCTACCCATCCTCTTATATAATTCCTGCATCGATGCTCTCGGGGGTCTAGGAATAGCAACTCTTG
>BQNB010137104.1:0-17902 GCA_026074375.1 Tanacetum coccineum
GTAGGAATGATCCACTCTTAAACATTTAGAGTATGGTATTTTTGGTATGTACTCACGGAATGGATATTCTTTTGTTTTGACCACGTGATAGTCCTTTTTCGATGTCTTAATAGGTTTATCTTTTTTGATTTTATTGTTAACGATGATAGGAGGTGGTGGATCTTTTTGAATTTTTGGAGAATCATCAGACTTTCCACTCCCGGTGAATACAACATTCACGTGCTCGGTGTGAGCTTAAGGAGGAGGTGGGTCAGTCCTATCGGTTTGTTCTGAAGAGATGTTTTGAGACTTCTCCCACTCATCTATTTTTCTTTTCATGTCTCTAATTTTAGTTTGGAAATTCTTTTCAGATTGCTTCATCTTTAAAATCATATCGTTAACATTGTTTTTGAAAAACATATTTGTAACTCTTTGACCATCCAAGAATTTTGTGATTGATTTTTCAAAATCTGTTTTAGATTGAGGTTCTTGATTGACTGTTTTAGACTCTTTGTTAGGTAAAACATAGGTGGTTTTACCATCGTCTCTGGCAAAAAGTTTCCAATGAACAGTTCTCATGCTACAGATACATCTTTTGAAATCTTCGAGATCATTTTCACATCATTGTTTAATTCTGTAAGTGATTTCTCGGGATCATTAGGATCATGATGGGATTGGCGAGAGAACGAATTATGAGAATCTTGGTTTTGATAATCTTCCGATCGGATGTAATTTGCTTCATGACGTTCACACATCGGCGTGTCATCGTTCTTAGAAGCGTAGCCACCTTTGCGGTTATTATAATCCCTACGCATCTCATGCATCTCCTCTTTTAAGCTCTGGAATTGAGAATCCATTTTTATAGTTAGAGATTTCAATTTTTCCATAAATCAAGAATTATCAGTATTACTATCACTTCCATCGGCGAAGAAAACAGATTTTTGATGATGTTTGGTTTGAGATTTAATGGACCAATCAAGGTTGAAAAGGACTTTGTCATCAAGAAATTGAAAAGCTTGATTCGGACTTTTGTAGAGGAAGATTCCTCTGGCAGTTACGTCTAGGATTGCTTGAGTGGATTCGTCTAGACCGTGATAGAGTATTTGAATAATAGATCCTTTAGTCAGACCATGCCCATGGCATTTTCGAAGCATGCTCTTCAGTCGTAACCAAGCGTCGGTTAGACGTTCACATACGAGTTGAGACAAATTTTTGATTTCAAGTAAAAGACGGTTAAATAATGAAGGTGGAAAGAATCTGTTTATAAAAGCTCTTCTCATTTGTTCCCACGATGTTATAGATTCTTCATTAAGTTCGTTAAACCAGGTTTTAGCTTTATCGGACAAGGAAAAAGAAAATATCAAAAGCTTAACAGCTTCACTCTGTGTTTCACCGTATTTGAACATGTTGCAGATTGCGAGAAATTCACGGATGTGGTCATGCGGATCAGCCCGCAGATAACCATTTAATTTATTTTCCCGAATCATATTTAAGTGAGTACTATTGATAACAAAGTTTTCATCAACATTGAGTTGAAGAAGTTAACGATTGAATAAGACGCGTATTAGCGTGACCTAATCTCCTATGCCACAATGTAGAGTTTTCATCACTCGTTGCAAGACAAATTTTATCTTTTGGCTTATTTCCTAATTTAATCACATATAAGCCTTTCTTTCTAATACCTCTACCTATAACCTTACCATCCTTAGTAATTTCACTATCATGTTCAAATAAAGTTACTCTAAACTTATTATCACATATTTGTCCTACACTTAGCAAGTTAAATCTTAGATTATCAACATGTTCTACATTATCTATATTGAGAGAGTCATTAGAAATCATACCTTTTCCAATGATGTTAACGCAAAGATTACTACCAAAAATGACGTTACCTCCATTGTATGCCATGTAAGTAGAGAAGAGCTTTCAGTTACCCATCATGTCTTTAGAGCATCCGCTAACGATTCCTATGTTTTGTACGATCGTGTCATGAATCCTCTTGCCGCTCAACTAGAGCGAAAAGTTTGAAGGGATCATGGCACGAGAAGAGGTCGTCCTTCCACTTCCTCCTCCATCTTTGATCAACCATCCTCATCTCATCTCAATGATGATGACGACAATGAAATTAACGAAGGGACCTCGCGTGCAAGCACTCCCTCCCCATTCGTTATGTCAATTCCTTAACCAATCAAGTTCTTCAAGTTTTTCAAAACCCACCTAACATTGACCAAAACATGGAACCTTTCTACACCCGCCAAACCGAAATCATCAACCGTCAAGTGCAGTTAAGAGATGAGCAACGTGGTGGACTAAGGTCAATCGAAAAAGGATTCCGGAAGTTGTGAAAGAATTTTAAGAAAATGTGAACAATGAGGGAAATTGGTTTATGACATTATTATCTATATTATTTACTCATCTATTATGCTTAGACATTTTAAACTTATGCTACTTGGTAGATATTTAGTACGAGCAACATTACTTGCCTTGGATGATCATTCAATTTTATCATCCTAAATCCATGTTCGCGTACACCTTGATACACTCTAGTTGTTCTTATGATATTATGCATGCTTATGAATGTGTCAATTTGCCTATATACATGCTTTCTTGATTGAGCTTAGGATATTTAGTTTTATAACCTTGATGTTAAATGATAGATGATTCATGATGAATTGGAATTGACTACAAAAGAGAAAAATAAGAAATTATTTCTGTACAGGATATACAGAAAATCAGGAAAACTGGAAAAATTTCATGTCTCCAGAGAACGGCCCCTATATATAAAGGACGGCCTCCTAATATATCTAGGACCGCCATATAAATATGGGACCGCCATCAGAAGTCACGAAAATTTTACTGTGACTCCTGGTTTTCTGTGTAGTTGACTATTCTTTCTTAGACCCAGCTAACACTTTTGCATATTGCTAAACAACTTTTAAAAAGTGTTTTCTTAACTCACATGAATTTCCATTTTTATCACTTGCTTTCAAGTTAAATAAGCCCTCTTCTTATTCTTCTTGTCATCTTCATCTTCCTCAACCAAACTCTACCATGAATTCCACCAATGCTTCTTCTTCAAACCCTTCTAAGAAAATCAAATTAACCATAATCCCTCCTTGACAACTATTTGTCAACATCTCTAGTGATGAAGAAGTCACCACTACACCTTCTGTAACACCCCCAAAATGGGTCGCAGCGGAATAAGGGTCCGGGGAGTGTTACTTCATAGATCAATAACACAAGATATATATAGAACGACCAAAAAGTTGTTTAAAACTGATACATTGGATTTATCAAATATTTGTTACAAAAAGCCCGAAGATTAACTTGTCCACTTGTTCAAAATACAAAGATTTCTAGCCCATAACAGATATACAAAATGTAATGCGACAAAATCTTTAATGCATGATATCCAAATCAAAACCACCAATGTATCCCTTGCACCTCGTGCTTATTGACCTCTTGAAAAACATTGCTTTAAAACGTCAACATAAAGTTGGTGAATTCATAGGTTTATTAAATCGTATAATGCAAGACCACAAGATTTCCCCATGACAATGCAACAAATGCATACGTCATAAAATGTAATTACGTTGCGCTAAGCTCATGACACTGAAGCTTGACTTAATTAAATAGCAATATAAAATTGCCCACATCGTATGATGTTTTAACCCGCAACATCCGTTACATCGGACATGGTATACGTCTTTGTGTCAGTAGATAGCTAATCACCTGAACAGGATGAGTCAATCCCTATTGAGCTATTCATAACATTCGCGCTCACAATTCAGTAAGTTCATAATAAAGGGTTCAATGGTATCGCCACTTGGCAACACTAATCATAACATAAAATATCAACTTTGTCCATTTATAAAAAACAAATGCATTTATAGCTCACCTAAAACTATATAAAACAAATCATGTAAAACGAGGGGCTATGAACTCACCTCGAGTGAGTAAATTGATAATGAAATATCCCTAATGAAAACGCGTCACGCTAACACCCGAATGCAACCTAGTTAATATAGGTCATATGAGTACTCAAGTACTTGACTAACAACTACCATATATAAACCTTTTTAGTTACATCATACTATTGTTCGGCTAAATAATTAAGAGGTCATGTAGTACGTATGAGGAGCTAGAACACATTAAATCGAAATCCTATAACTCGTCGATAACCCCACCCGAAGAGCCCCATTATGAAACTACCTATAATATAACAACTTTATAACTAAAACCACATATAATTCTATATAGCTACATCACCATCTAATCGTTTTCGTGAAATCATATTTATAAAGTAAAAACGTTTATAAATACGCCTTTAGCAAACAATGACCTAACTTTATCGTTTTAAGTCCGTTTCTCGCGTTTCTTACGTCCACGTTTTTGTAAAGTAAGACAGTGATCAATAATAGTTACATTTTAAGTTTCAACCATTTCTGTAGTGAATAGTGTTTAACTGTTTCATCACAGCTAATAACTTATTTTACGTTGTTAATTAACGAAAACCCAGTAAGATGTCGTATCTTATTCGTTATAGCTCTGTTTTTAGCGATTCTTGCGAGCACGTTCTCGTAATTAAAAGTTTTATCAATTTATTGAAGTTTTAAGAATATAAGTTTCTGTGGTGAATAGTAACTTTTATAAAAATAGTTTTATAAAAGTATTTATCGTCGTAAACTCGTAACTAGCGTATCTTCTTCGTTATTAATCCGTTTCCTGAGTTTCTTATCATTTGGAAACCCTCATGGGATGTACTATCTTTATAAAACATAATATAGACACTTTCATTTTCGTCCCAAAACAAAAAGTTTTGAAGTTTGTGTTAAAAACTTGTTTTAAGCTTGATTTTATAACACTTTATAACACTTTATAGCTTATGCCTTACATATAATAAGTCCATTAGTCCATAATTTTTCCATGTATCCAAGATGACAAGTTCTCTAATCTTACTTTTAATCACAAACATAATAAAGAAAACCCTTAATATTAACAGTTTACCAAGAACTTTTTATACATAAACCAAGAGTGTACAAGGCTTATACTTCCATTATAACACAATATTAACATCAATATAACATGTACAAAAGTTCACAAAACAATGATCACAAGTAAAAATCCATTTCACATGTTTAAAAGTATCCTAAATGGTGATATTGCTAAATAGAACATATATATGCATAAAATGATAAATGAAGGACATAAAGAGTTTTAGATAACCTTATGATGATGAATGATGATGAACAACAAGATCTACACACTTGTTTAGCAACAAAACCCTAGCTTGCAACTCTTGAAAACCCTAATTCAAGCCAAAACCCTAATCCTTTAATAACTTGCTTAAACCTTGCAAACCTTTAACCAACCCTTGCAAACACCTTAGGTTATCATAGGAAGGATGTATGAGTGCTTGTATGGTCTTATAAAATCAAGCTATGGTTTATGTAAAAGGGGTGTTTGATGTCGTGGGTTTGTAGGAGAGGAAAAGAGAGAGTGTTTTGTTGTTTACACCTTATGAATGAGAAGTGTATGTGTTACTTCCACTAGTTTAGGCATTATATACCCCAAGGACTTATTCAAGGAACCAAAGGAGGATTTCTAGGGAAATTAGTCAAGTGTATGTAAAGGTGTAAGACTTGGTTCCCTAGGATAAGTCTTATCCTTGATATTTAGGGCAAGAGTCATCAAAATAGATATTTCTTTGGTTCTATCCTTGCATATCCGGCCACATACACATATGTATGATGATATTTTGATTATTTTGAGTATTAGGTATAATCGTGGGTATTTGTTGAAGCGTAGATAGGGTTTGGTGCTTCCAGGAATGCCTAAACGTATTTTATCATGAAACATAACCAATTTACGTAACCAATAAAAATAAAAATGACCAAAGTTAATGATTATCATCAAAATAATTACTTAACACTTGCTTGATGTAAACATTTAATTGTTTGATGCCCGTTTACATTGAACGATAATTTTTAGCTTACGCGATTTAACTTAACGATTACGATTAAAAGCAAACGCGTACAATACTAAAAATACATAGTGAATTTATTGACGACGTCAATGACCTTAAAACACAGGGTGTTATAGTCTCCCCCCGTTAAGTGAGCCTTGTCCTCACAGCTTATGACACGACACTTGACGATGGTGCAGTCTTTGCGAAGAGGTGCGGATATTTCTTTCGAAATTGATCCTCGCGTTCCCATGTAAACTTAGGGCCACGCCTAGAGTTCCATCGAACTTTGATAATTAGGACACGACTTTGTCTCAATTGTTTGACTTCGCGATCCATGATTTCTACAGGTCCTTCAACAAAATGAAGCTTGTCATCCACATGAAGTCCTTCCAACGGAACGGCTAATGGATCGTCGGAATAACATTTCTTCAAGTTGGATACATGAAATGTATTGTGGACCCTGCTCAGCTCTTGAGGAAGCTTAATCTTGTAAGCAACGGCTCTAACCTTTTTCAATACCTTGAAAGGTCTGACATATCTGGGATTTAACTTCCCCCGTTTGCCAAAACGTACGACCCCTTTCTAAGGCAAAACTTTAAGCATAACTTTATCCCCAACTTGAAACTCCATCAGCTTACGCTTTAAATCAGCGTAGCTCTTTTGTCGATCGCGAGTGGCTTGAATCCTTTGTTTGATCTGGATGATCTTCTCAGTTGTTTCTTGCACTATTTCTGGACCAGTGAGTTGGACTTGTCCAACCTCGGCCCAACAAACAGGTGAACGACACTTTCGACCATAAAGTGCCTCAAAGGGTGCAGCCTTAATGCTAGCGTGATAACTGTTATTGTATGAAAACTCGACCAATGGCAAATGTTTAACCCAACCATTTCCAAAGTCGATCACGCAAGCACGTAGCATATCCTCGAGAGTTTGAATGGTTCTCTCGCTTTGTCCGTCAGTTTGCGGATGATATGCAGTACTCATATCCAAACTTGTACCCAAAGCTTTCTCTAATGACCTACAGAAATTTGATGCGAATCTAGGATCACGATCACAGATGATCGAGACCGGTATTCCATGCCTCGTTACTACCTCCTTTAGGTACATTCTTGCCAGTTTCTCCATAGGGTCAGTTTCCCTCATAGGTATAAAAATTACGTACTTTGTAAGTCAGTCAACGATCACCCAAATGGTGTCATAACCTTGTGACGATTTAGGAAGCTTCGTGACAAAATCCATCATGATATTATCCCACTTCCATTGAGGTATCTCGGGTTGTACCAACAAATCTGATGGTCTCTGATGTTCGGTCTTGACCTTAGCACAGGTCAAGCACTTGCTAACATAGGTGGAGATGTCGGCTTTCATATTGGGCCACCAATATAGCTTCTTCATATCTTGATACATTTTCTCGGAACCCGTATGGATAGAATACTTTAATTTGTGGGACTCGTGCATGATCACGGTCCTTAAATCACCATAACATCGTAACCAACTCCTGCCATTTAAGCATAGAGTTCCATCCGCACATGGTTCCAACTTTTCTGTTCTAAATTTCTCTGGATCCTTAGAATTTTCAATCAGCATACCTCCATCATCCTCGCTCTTGATGTTTTCTGGTTTCCATGCTTCAGTCTGAGCATTCAAGAGTTTTTTTGGGAAGATCCAAGCCAATAGTCATCACTAAGGCTCGAACCCTTAATAGTTGATCTCGTTCTTTTCTGCTCAAGGCATCAGCTACGACATTTGCTTTCCCCGGGTGATAACGAATATTGCAATCGTAATCACTGAGCAACTCTAACCAACGACGTTGTCTCATGTTCAACTCCTTCTGATTAAGAATGTATTGTAAACTCTTATGATCAGTAAACACCGTACACTTGGTACCATACAAATAGTGCCTCCAAATCTTTAGAGCGAACACTTCTGCTCCAAGTTCCAAATCATGAGTAGTATAGTTTTTCTCATGAATTTTTAACTGGCGTGATGCATAAGCTATCACCTTCTCTCGTTGCATCAACACAGCGCCCAACCCTTTGATCGAAGCATCGCAGTATGCGATAAAATCTTCGCTTCCATCAGGTAAAGCCAGAATTGGTACGCTACATAACTTTTGCTTTAATAGTTAAAACGCCGCTTCTTCTTTGTCGCCCCAATCAAACTTGACCTTCTTCTGAGTGAGTTTGGTCATTAGTTTGGCGATCTTCGAAAATCCTTCAATGAATCTTCGGTAATACCCAGCAAGACCTAAAAATTGATGAATCTCCGTTGGTGACATAGGAGATGCCCAATCTTTAATGGATTTGATCTTGGCAGGGTCCACGTGAATACCTTGACTGTCAATCACGTACCCGAGAAATTATACCTTTGGAATCCAAAATTCACACTTGGAGAATTTAGCATACAATTCCTCTTTCTTAAGCAATTCTAAAATTGCCTTGAGATTTTCTTCATGTTCCTTCTTGTTCCTTGAGTAGATGAGGATATCGTCGATAAAGACGATCATGAATTTGTCCAAAAATGGTTTGCACACGCGGTTCATGAGATCCATAAATACCGCCGGTGCGTTCGTCAAACCAAATGGCATAACCTGGAACTCGTAATGACCGTACCGAGTTCTGAATGCCGTCTTTGGAATATCTTCCTCCCGTACTCGAAGTTGGTGATAACCAGATCGCAAGTCTATCTTAGAATAAACACTGGATCCTTGTAGTTGATCAAATAAATCGTCGATCCGTGGGAGTGGATAACGATTCTTCACTGTCAGCTTGTTTAATTCTCGATAATCAATGCACATCCGGAATGATCCATCCTTCTTCTTGACAAACAAGACCGGAGCTCCCCAGGGTGAGGAACTGGGTCTTATGAAGCCTTTGTCGGACAGCTCCTTCAGTTGCTCCGACAACTCTTTCATTTCGGAAGGCGCCAATCGATAAGGTGCCCGTGCCACGGGTGCAGCACCAGGTACCAAATCAATTCGGAACTCCACTTGTCGAGTCGGAGGAAGACCCGGCAAGTCTTCAGGAAATACTTCGGGAAAATCTCGAAGAATGGGTACATCCTCAAGTCGCTTCTCCTCCGACTTGTCTTCTGCCTCCTTCGTGGTAACATGTGCCAAAAAGACCTGACATCCTTTTAGCATGTATTTCTGCGTCCTAGTGCACGAGATGATATTCAATCGTGTCTCGCTTCCTTGGTTGCTTCCGTCACCATGAATAATCAATGTCTCATTTCCGTAGGGAATACGAACAATCTTCTCAGCACAAACAATAACAGCTTGATATTTTGATAACCAGTCCATGCCAATTATGACGTCAAAACTACCCATCTCTACGGGCATTAGGTTGATGTTGAAAGGGTGGTCTAGAAAATTTAAAGTGCATCCCCGAATAATAGTATTAACCGGCTAGTTCTATCGCATAATCATGGTCTAATGCATTTGGTGTGATATCAATTTAGGAGCTAAATGCAGTGGACACAAAACTCCTATCGACACCAGTATCAAATAAGATAGAAGCATAGCGGTTATTGAGAAGGAACGTACCCGTAACGATGTTCGCGTCTGGGTTTGTCCCCGCCTGCCCTACCACATACACCTTCGCTGGAGCCCTAGCATTTCCAACTTGATTACCCCGGTTGTTGTTGTTCTTTAGCTTGGGACATTCCCTCTTAAAGTATCCCTGAATTCCACACTCATAACAAGTAGGTTTTTGACCTGCCCCATTGCCTCTTTGGTTACTACCAGTATTAACATTAGCAGGACTTCTACAATCACAGGCAAGGTGGCCAACTCGGTTTCACTTGTAGCATTTTGGAGCACATGGACCGTCATGGTTGTAATTGCACTTGGTACACAGAGGTTTAATTCCTCTGTATGGTTTCTTATCACCAGATCCTGCAGTGTACGCTCTTGCCACATTTTTCCTTTTGAAAGGCTGTTGTTGGTTTTGGTTGTTTCGGGAAGTGTCTTCTAACTTCCTCTTTCTTTCTGCCTGCCTCTCAGCCAAAGTGCTGATTTTCTTATCCATTGTTCAGTCGCCATTTCAATAGCCTCCTGGATGGTTTTCGGCTTTAATGCCACAACACTTGAGTGAATCATGTCGGGCAACCCACCGACATACCTTTCAATCTTGTCAGACTCTTCAAGGAACATCCTGACATACAGCAATGCCAGTTCCTGAAAACGTTGGTTGTACCCAAGCACATCGGTACCTTTTACTTTTAAATTCCACAACTCAGCCTCGAGCTTCTTCATCTCGTTCCTCGAACAGTACTTGTCTGTCATTTTCTTTTTCAGATCAGTCCAGGTCATTGCATACGCAACATCATGACCAACAGTCATAACATGGGAATTCCACCACGTTAGAGCACCTGCTAGCAGCGTATACATAGAAAACTTGATACGATTTTCCATAGAGCAGTTGCTTATGAGGAATACAGTCTCCATCCTTTCAAACCACTGAGTTAATTCAACAACTCCCTCGGTGCCTTTGAAATATATGGGTTGGCACTTCATAAAGTCTTGGTAAGTGCACTTTCTAACAACGCGTTCATTCCTTCTGACACCTGTTCCCTAAGTATGGCTATCATCGCCATTTCGGGTTGCATCACGTGCTGCCAGTGCGGCAGTGACACCTTGGTCAATCATTGCCTGCATCTGGGCATTGGTGACAGATGTGGTGGTAGGAGTGTTTGTGATTGGTGTTTCCCTTGTGGTTCTTCTTTTCGGTGCCATTTTCTTTAAATCACAAGAAATATAATACCTGTTAGATTTCATAAAATCATAACCATGACACGACATATACACAATAAATAAAACGAGATCACATCACACAGTGAAATACACAACTGTATTGAAATTAACAATGGTGTAGCCAAATCGACATTCATTCACAATAAATTTGATTTCATATATAACATAATCCATCCCTTCCATATATAACTTGGAAAAACATACATGATTGGTTCGAATACAAAATGATCACAATGATCAGGTTACAAGACAAAATAAAAAACCTAAAGCCATACTAGCTGATATATACTCGTAACACCTAGTAGGATGCACAAAGTAACTAATACGTGAACAAAAGATCTATACAGAGTAGCTAAACAAAACAAAAGATCTATACAGTCTGCTAGCTAGGAATAACCCATAAAACTTAACAGGCTGCATAGTATAGCTACTATCATGACCAAATCTAAGAGCTGCTACCGGCCTCCTCTGGTACCTCTGGCTGTGCCGGACCGTTAGTAGGTCCCTGCTGCCTCTGAAACTCTGTCATCTGGGCCTGTAACTTCTTCAGCAGTTTTAGTGCCTCGATAAGCTGTTTCTGTCTCTAACGGTCTACTACCAGCATCTATGTAATTGCTGCATGTCTCCTGCGATCCGCTGCCCACAACTCTGTAATCTCTGACTGCTGAGCAATGACCGTAGTCCGAAGTGACATGCCCTCAAAACGTGTCTTGTCGCTGGCATCCATCGACTGTGCCCAAGCGACACGAGAAACTCTGGCCTCCTCCTCTATTAGTAGAGCAATGCGTCTATGATATGGCCTATCTCTAAACAACATGTTGACTCGGCCTCTCAGTAGAGACCGGTCCTCCTGTGCATCCTCCAACAGGGAATACATGATGCCATCCTCCTGATCAACAGTGGCAACAAGCTCAGTAACTCTCTGATTGACCCCCTCTAGGGTGGTCGGTACAATCTCCTGGATGGCTCCTACAAGATCATCCCATATATCTGTTATACCATAGCCTAACTCACTAGACATCAGGTGTCATGGAGCGGCATCTACCATATCAACAAATCCATAAAGGTCCACCCTAGCTATGGCAGGTCCATCCTGCCTAGCAGCACCCGCTGCCAAACTCTCCCCGACCTCGTACCCAGGGGTAGGAGCAGTACGACACGGCCTCTTACGAAGAGGTAAACAAATCTCAGGAATCTCAGTCTCATGAACATGAGATGGTGGTGTATCTCTCTGTTTAATCTTAACAGCTCTGAATCCCAGAGGTTCCTCGATATACGTAGGGCTATTGGGTGGTGGTGATGGTATAAGTAATGGTAGAGAGGGTATCTGAGGGAGTGGTGATGAGTATGGAGAGAGGGGTGATAATGGTGGAGTAGGTAAGGCAAGAAACCTCTCAGCATCTTCCTTAGAGAGGAACGGTGCCAGCGCCTGAGGTCAGATAGACATCCTAGCCGTGAAGCGATAAGTAGGGTTTGGTGGAGATGGTGGTGTGGCCTTAGACTCATCGGTCTCGAACGGCTCAGTCTCCTCATCAGATGGGTCCTGATCAACTGGAAAAGCAACAACTACAGGGTTGGCAGGAGTTAGGTGCTCCTCCTCCTCCTCCTCCTCATCTTCGTCCTCCTCATCCTCCTCAACATCATCATCATCAGATGACTCCTCATCATCCCCGTCGTCTCCTCTGTCAGAAAGATAGTTGGCTGGATCCTCTTCAGGATCCTCCTCATCATCCTCCTTTAGATTAGACTCATGAATGTATCCCGGTGACTCATAGTAGGTGAGGCAGCAGTAGGCAAAGGCTGCTACTCAGTTGGTAGGGCATCGTCCTCATGTGGCATGTATTTCGTTATGTACCGGCTCTGGTACATAAGGTAAGTAAACAGGTGAAGGTGGTGACTGCTCTGGCTCCTCAGGGCTAGGCACGTAATCCAGAGATGATGGAGCCTGAAAAATAGCTACCATATACGCATGTGGGTCCTCTGGCATTATGGGTGGTCCCTCGACTCCTGGTGACCCCATATCTGATGAGTCCTCATACGGACTAGATACCGCAGTGTACGTAACTGTAGAATCCTCAGAATCCGACATGATCAAATTTGAAAATCAAAAGTAGCTTATATAAGTATATTATTATAAGACTCTTACCCTTATATACATAATATATTATAAACACGTATATCAAACATGAATGCATCTAGTCTAACCGACTAATGCAACAACTAGTATATGAATGCCCCGTAAAAACCCCTTTGTATGAATGCAATGTTTTGACAATGGTTATAGTCCAGCAAAAACATTTGACCTGGTTCTCTATAACCTTGGCTCTTGATACCAATCTGTAACACCCCCAAAATGGATCGCAGCGAAATAAGTGTCCGGGGCGTGTTACTTCATAGACCAATAACACAAGATATATATAGAACGACCAAAAAGTCGTTTAAAACTGATACATTGGATTTAGCAAATATTTGTTACAAAAAGCCCGAAGCTTAACTTGTCCACTTGTTCAAAATACAAAGATTTCTAGCCCATAACAGATATACAAAATGTAATGCGACAAAATCTTTAATGCATGATATCCAAATCAAAAACACCAATGTATCCCTTGCACCTCGTGCTTATTGACCTCCTGAAAAACATTGCTTTAAAACGTCAACATAAAGTTGGTGAATTCATAGGTTTATTAAATCGTATAATGCAGGATCACAAGATTTCCCCATGATAATGCAACAAATGCAAACATCATAAAATGTAATTACGTTGCGCTAAGCTCATGACACTGAAGCTTGACTTAATTAAATAGCAATATAAAATTACCCACATTGCCCGTATTGATGTTTTAACCCGCAACATCCTTTAATCGACATGGTATACGTTCGTTTGGCCAGTGATAGCTAATCACCCGAACGGGGATGTCAATCCTAATAGATCTATTCATAACATTCGCGCTCATAATTCAGTAACTGACAGCTCACAATAATGGGTTCAATTGGGTTATCGTTACTTAGGCAACACGTAATCATAACATAAAATATCCACTTGTGTCCATTTATAAAAACAATGCATGTTTCTCACCCCAAAACTTATAAAACAAATCATGTAAAACGAGGGGCTATGAACTCACATAGAGTGAGTAAATTGATAATGAAATATCCCTAATGAAAATGCGTCACGCTAACGCCCGAATACAACCTAGTTAATATAGATCGTATGAGTACTCAAGTACTTGACTAACAACTATCATATATAAACCTTTTTAGTTACATCATACTATCGTTCGGGCTATCATAATTAAGAGGTCATGTAGTGACGTATGAGGAGCTAGGACACTTTAAATCGTAAATCCAACAACTCGTCGATACGCCACCCCGAAGAGGCCTCATTATGAAACTCCCTAGTAATATAGCACTTTGATTAACTAAAACCACATATAATTCTATATAGCTACATCACCATCTAATCGTTTTAGTGAAATCATATTTATAAAGTAAAAACGTTTATAAATACGCCTATAGCAAAAATAACCTAACTTTATCGTTTTAAGTCCGTTTATCGCGTTTCTTACGTCCACGTTTTTGTATTAAGACGAGTGATCATAATATTACATTTTTAAGTTTTCAACATTCTGTGGTGAATAGTGTTTTTACTGTTCATCACAGCTAATAACTTATTTTTACGTTTTAATTAACGTAAAACCCGTAAATGTCGTATCTTATTCGTTATAGCTCCGTTTTTAGCGATTCTTGCGAGCACGTTCTCGTAATTAAAAGTTTTATCAATTTATTGAAGTTTTAAAAATATAAGTTTCTGTGGTGAATAGTAACTTTTATAAAAATAGTTTTATAAAAGTATTTATCGTCGTAAACTCGTAACTAGCGTATCTTCTTCGTTATTAATCCGTTTTCTGAGTTTCTTATCATTTTGGAATCCTCATGGGATGTACTATCTTTATAAAACATAATATAGACACTTTCATTTTCGTCCCAAAACAGAAAGTTTTGAAGTTTGTGTTAAAAACTTGTTTTAAGCTTGATTTTATACTTTTAAGCTTCAACACCTTGTTACAAATACTTTACAACACTTTATAGCTTATGTCTTACATATAATAAGTCCATTAGTCCATATTTTGTCCATGTATCCAAGATGACAAGTTCTCTAATCTTACTTTTAATCACAACTTATTAAAGAAACCCTAATTTAACAAGTTTACACATGAACTTTTCATACATAAACCAAGAGTGTACAAGGCTTATACTTCCATTATAACACAATATTAACATCAATATAACATGTACAAAAGTTCACAAAACAATGATCACAAGTAAAAATCCATTTCACGTGTTTAAAAGTATCCTAAATGGTAATTTTACTACATAGAACAAATATATGCATAAAATGATAAATGAAGGACATAAAGAGTTTTAGATAACCTTATGATGACATATGATAATGAACAACAAGATCTACATACTTGTTTAGCAGCAAAACCCTAGCTTGCAACTCTTGAAAACCCTAATTCAAGCCAAAACCCTAATCCTTCAATAACTTGCTTAAACCTTGCAAACCTTTAACCAACCCTTGCAAACACTTTAGGTTATCATAGGAAGGATGTATGAGTGCTTGTATGGTCTTATAAAATCAAGTAATGAATTGTGTAAAAAGGGTGTTTTATGTCGTGGGTTATAAGAGAGGAAAAGGGAGAGATAGTTTTGTTTACACTTTGGAAATGAGAGATGTGTATGTGTTTGCTTCCTAGTTTAGGCATTATATACCCCAAGACTTATTCAAGGAACCAAAGGAGGATTTCTAGGGAAATTAGTCAAGTGGTTACAATGGTGTAAGACTTGGTTCCCTAGGATAAGAGTTATCCTTGATATTTAGGGCAAGAGTCATCAAAATAGATATTTCTTTGGTTCTATCCTTGCATATCCAGCCACATATACATATATATGATGATATTTTGTTAATTTTGAGTATTGGGTATAATCGTGGGTATTTGTTGAAGCGTAGATAGGTTTTGGTGCTTCCGGGAATGCCTAAACGTATTTTATCGCGAAACGTAAGCACTTTACGTAACCAATAAAAATAAGATGAACAAAGTTAATAATTATCCTCAAAATAATCACTTAACACTTGCTTGATGTAAACATTTAATTGTTTGATGCCCGTTTACATTGAACGATAATTTTTAGCTTACGCGATTTAACTTAACGATTACGATTAAAAGCAAACGCGTACAATACTAAAAATACATAGTGAATTTATTGACGAAGTCAATGACCCTAAAACACAGGGTGTTATATACAAGGCATGGTAATGTTAAGAAAAATACACAAGACATTACACAAAATTGTTAAGAAACATATAATTCATATGTTTATTATACTTTTGAAGATTTGTTAAGAAAAATATATAAGATTTAAAGTTTATAATAAGAAAAATATTTAAAGTTTTTTTAATAAAAAATATATAAGAGAAAGGCTTTTAGTAATTTGCTATGGTTGGTAACAAACTGGTCCAGACACAAGATGGAATTATGACTTTGTACCTAATAACTCGAATCACCCGACCTGACATAACCCGACCCGAATCCAACCTGATTAATCGATTATTAATCGGGTCGTGTTGCGAGACACTTTTTAAAAATTGAAAACCCGACTTCACCCGACCCTACAAACTCGATAACCCAACCCGATAACACCCCTAATTGTAAGCATGTTTCATCGGTTAGTTTTCATTATTGGTTGTTTAGTCCTCGAGGGATTTTGAAAGGGAATTTTAGTTAAAATTAGTTTAAGTAATTTTGTTGAATGTTGATATGTGTTGTGGATTATGAAGTTGAACATGAAGTATGCTTTCACATGACTACATGTTTTAACAATTCAAGATTTAATTACTATACCCACATCTAAAACTCATACTCTAATTCTTGGGGTACAAATTAAGTTGCTCAGATATTGACTTGACCCATATGATGTGTTCTGTGTTAAGTTCACTTTTATCTCTACCATTTGGTCCTTTAGAGATTAAACATAACCATAGTTTACCCATTTGTGAATTGCAACCTTGGTTTATCTTCTTAAAACTAAATATAAAAATGGCGCAACGGGTGTGGCGAGGTTGAAGAAATGTAGGAGATGGCCAATTATATTTTGCTCTCTCAAGAGCTAAGAGCAGGAAGGGATTAAATATTCTATGATGTGATAAAGATGGCAAATACGCAAAATCAAAGAAAAGCGTTGTGTATAAAGAAACTTTTTCTCGCATTTGAACTAAATTCATATACTTTGTTATAGCAGATAATTTATTAACTTTTATTTTCTCTTATCGGATAAGCATTCATTTCTTTTTGTTCTTAATGCACTTAATAAATATGATATAATGTTTATAATTCATTAACGGTTACTTAATTTATTCATTGATACTCACAAGGCTCACCCGCCCATCGGGCGGGCTATGCAACTAATATAGGAATATATATGGATATTTAATGTTTACCCACAGGAATATTAAAAAATAGGTAGGAATTTTAAAAGCGTTTTTAAAATTAGTTGTTGTTTTACTTTAAATAAGTGATTTAATTTTTTTAAGATTTTGTTTTAAAAATTAATCCGTAATTTTTTTTCTTTAAGTTGATGTATTAAAATGAACCACATAATAATAGTTTCAAGAATTGTTAAAAATATCAAAGTATAGTAACTTTGAAATATGATAACAAATAAACGATATTGATAACCATACTAAACATTGTTAAGATGCATACAGATAATGCGCCTAAGAGAAGTGACTTCCGTAATTCAAAAAAACAAATTTGTATGAACTAAGGTGTTTACGAACCTTATTAATTTTTTTCAAAAGGTGTTAGTTTTCATATTGCATATCATGTACTCTTTTGCTCCCCAACAATCATATAATACATTCGTAGTTATGATTCTTCCAAATAAATATACATTCGTGTTAGTTATCACATTGCATATCATGTACTCTCTTCCTCCCCAACAATCATATAATACATTTGTGGTTACGATTCTTCCAAAAAGGAATATACATTCGTGTTAGTTTTCACATTGCATATCATGTACTCCTTTTTGTATACTTTGTAATGAAAGATATTTTATTAAGTTTTGTTTCCTCATATCTCATTGCCATTCATTTCTTTTTGTTCTTTATTCGCTCCATAAATATTTTACGATTTTCATAA
>BQNB010137105.1:0-17902 GCA_026074375.1 Tanacetum coccineum
AAGTCTTCAGGATGATCAGGATGTGTAACGGATTGGCTTCACGTATCCTTTGTAAATATGTACATACTTAAATCCAAAAGGAAATACAAAAAAAATAAAAAATAGAAAATACCAAAAACAGTATTTCGTCTATACAGGTCTTACGTTTATCGATAACATTTACGGTCTTAGCATTGTCGTTCAATAATGACACGGGTCTTTAAATGAAGCTCGAACGGAAGTTTAAACCTTTCAAAACATGTCTAATTGGCTTGCAGTAGTTATTTTAGACTGCAACTGACGGCTGTTCCTAACAACGGGTGATTAAGTTCTCCCGGGCATGGATTACTTTATATCCTTGCAACCTCGATCTAATGTACGCTTCAGTGCATTATTTCTTGATTAAGAAGAGAAGTCTTCTTTTATCCTTATAATTTTCCGTCTATGATTCTTCAGAAAATTATTTGGATTTCACGTGGTGGCTTAATGCTGTTTTTGTAAATCAATCGGACTTGGGTTTTCATAAATTTGACACTCAATCAACGACTACCGCTCTTTAACTAGAACACGGGTCATTGATTGAGGGGGAGAGTCGTTTCTCAAATTCATGACATCTAACGGGCATTTTTCAACACAAAAAGGTGTGGTAACTAACGGGGTTATGGTGTAAGGGGGTGCTAACTCAAAAAGGTCCAAAGGTGTCAATTATATGCTAGTCTAGGGACTTATTTGCTATTTGCTAATTGTTTCCTAGGCTCATTAAATGTGAAGGTCCTATTGTGTCATTTTCCCAAGGTTATTATTCCATTAGTTACTATTTAACCCTAAGTGTTAAAGAGATATGAAAAGTGAGGGACCAATTGCGTCATTTATCTTACATTATAAGAAATAAGAAAGAGAGGGGCCATTTATGCCAACTGTTGAAAGTGTAACCTAAGAACAAAAAGGGTCAAGGCATTTTGACCAAGTCAAACGCACAAAAAATCTAGTCAAACCTTTCTACTATTCTCTCTCAAGTATCTTGATTGCGTTTTGATTAAGCAGTGATTTCTAGTGTGTTTCTTCGCCTAGGTAACATCCACTTAACGTTGTTAATCACTCTCTCACTCTTTATCTTTAACATCATTATCTGAAAATCGTGAAAATGTGCGTTTTTTGTAGACCTTCGTGCGATTACCTCTTCGAATCCCTGGTTAGTGTTTGGTATTGTGTTTTAATTGATGGGTTTTCATTCATATATGTATGTAATGCTGTGTAAATGTATAAATTGCTTCCTCATAGCCTTAATGATTATCCAAATTGGATTTCGCATATAGTTTGACTTTTAAAGTCAAAATCTTGCTCGAATGCGGAATGTATTGGCCTCTAGGGAGTGTTTATAAGCCTAGTATATAGGTTTAAATACAAACATAGAAGTACCCATGTGATTAGAACCCCTAGTGATGGATTAGATCTGGCTGAGCGATATACTCATGTTGCGTTTTGACAAATGTTCTTGGTTGCGTTTTGAGGTATTTCTTGATTGCGTTTTGATATGAAAGTGGTTATGGTTGCGTTTTCAGATAGAATTCATGTTGCGTTTTGACAAATGTTCTTGGTTGCGTTTTGAGGTATTTCTTGATTGCGTTTTGAAGTTATGATCTTTGATTGCGTTTTGAAGTTATGATTCTAGATTGCGTTTTTTTATGGTGTTGCGTTTTGATTACATGTTATGTTGCGATTTGAGTATTTGATAACGTACAGGTTCAAAACGCAACTTGTTGCGTTTTGATTAGAAGAAATTTTTTAATATTAAAATAGTAAAGCCACCTTTTCAAACTTTTTAAAATTGGCTGCGTTTTGACTAATTTAATATTATAACCACTGCGTTTTGATGGATGCGTTTTGATGTCTGCGTTTTGATTATGACTGCGTTTTGACTCATTGCGTTTTGATTGTGACTGCGTTTTGACTCATTGCGTTTTGAGTATGTATTAGTCAAATATCATTGCATTTTTTTTTTTGTCTTGAAGTTGTTGAAAGATTGTGTGGTTTGACTAGAGTGCCCTATCCATTGCCTGATCCTGCATGGTTGTTAATTGGCCAATGAATCTTGAGTTAATTCTTTGGTCTTAGTTTGGTTTTTCACTCTCTTTGATGATAAACATCCGTTAACTCAAGAGTAGACCAACACTACTCACTGATTAACAAACTATAACAAATCTAAAGAGTCCATTATACTCCTATCTTTATCTTGGATCTTGATGCATACGTGCTTAACATCCTGCATCAGTGACATCTAAACAAGATCAATTTGCATGTTATGTGTTTCTCTGTGATTTGTAACTGTGCAGATACAATGACTGATTTGAACAGAAAGCACACACGCAAAGGCACCACCCCGTCCGCACAGATGAAACAGATCTTACCACTCATTCGTTGGGTGCCATTTGGAAAAGCAACTGCTATCTGAATGAAGAAAAATCTCAACCCAGCCCAATTTTCAAGATTGCTGTGGACATTCTCAAGCAAACAAATTTCTTCAGAGCTTTTACAGTGTCATCAACAATACCGGCTATCTATATTCAACAATTCTGGGATACTATTTGTTTTTTTATCAGTAAAGCTGAGGGAGTTATAATGTCAACTGGACGACATGGTGTTAGATCTCACCTCAAGACACAAACTCAGAGACCTCTTACCAATCACGCTATTTTAATAAAAACAAGACACACTTCCCACAAAAAAAAAACCCCCGGGCTTTTTCTCCTCCTCCGACTCCTGATACGCTTATCGAGTTTGTCAATGAGTTGGGTTATCCAAGAGAAGTCCATAAACTGTAAAATGTTCACCACTACACATGTTCCAACCATCGGAGTGGCCTCAACAACAATCATCAATCTGTGCCTTACGGGAAAGACTTCAGGATTTGAAAGACCAAGAGCCCCAGTGCTACAGATCCTCTAGGGTGTTCTTAATCGAGCTCACATTGATTATGCTGAAAGGATGTGGGAAGAATTTACACAGTCTATCCACAATTTCACAGAAGACAAGAGGAATCTGGCCCAGCAAGCTCAAGGAAAGAAGAAAACGACTATCATTCTGATCCCAAGTATCCGGTTCACTAAGTGGATAATATTTCACTTGCAACGGCTACACAACTTCCACCCAAGACCTGAGTCCCCACTCCATCTGCCTACTAAGGAACCAGTATTAGGTAATCTCAAGTTCAGCGCTAAGGGGACCAGATCGGGAATCTTCGGGATGACTAAACCGATATGAACTCATCAATATGTCATTCGAGTACTATTATTATGATGTATATCCGGAAAAAGTTGCAAAGCATCCAAACGAAACCTCCGCGGGTGAAGAAGTGATTATCCTGATTCTCCAGCACCCAATCCAGCAAAATAAACCAAACCAAAACCAACCAAGCAATCAAAGCCCACCGAACCCAAAGCTGCATCTAAGAAGCCTAAACCAGCACCGGCTAAACCTCAAGAGAAGAAGCGCAAGCAGGTGTCTGAGTCGTCGGAGGCCCCACCACTAGCCAAACGTGCTAAGGCGGGGAAAGTGGTTAAGAAGAGAACTGTTAAGAGTTCTAAGCAGTTGGTAGATGAATTCGTTGATGAAGGGGTTCCTACTGCTAAACCCAGCCTTGAAGACACAGAGGAGGCGATACTACCAAAGTTCCTAAAGAGAGCCTAACGATGCTTACCCTAACTAGAAGGGGAGTCCCTCTTCCCCTGTGTATCAGTGTAACCTGATACTGGGAACTTCAACTATCTGCCAGAGGTGCCGGGAAAGGGAAAAGAAAGTAGTGAAAACAAGCTGCCAAGTTCTCTACATCGTCAGACTACTAAGAAAAAGAGCCTACTGAATAGTATATCTTTCAGAGACATACTCCCGTACCATCTGAACCAGCAGGCCATGAAGAGTCTTCCTCCCTTTATGCTGAACTTGGATTATATGGCAGTGACACGGAGTCTGATGAAGAAATGCCTTCAGTGGTCAGAAGTAGGGCTTAAGACGAAGGCCAGGTTTGGACCCCAGACCCAGGTACACTAGATGAAGGCAGGCTAGACCAAACCACTGATGATGTAGCTGAAACCCAGACCTTTTACCAACTCCTAGTGTTCTCGATGGACCAAACATTGAACACTCGGATGTTGATATCACTGATCCCTCCAGTCAACCACAACCTGAACATATGGATGAAGGGTTCACAGCCGCGGCATACCTTGATGTACAGGAGAATCTAAAGCTAATGGTTGATGAACAGGTGATAACCGAGAAGATCCTTTCAGCACCACGAAACGAGGACGTTGTCTTCGTTCTGGTCTTCTTTACAACGATCAGCCAAAGACTTTAAGCTTCGGTAATCAATTCTTGAATGACAAACAGACCCCCCCCCCCCCTGAGGCGGACAATGAGGAAGACCCAACCGAGGCGACACCGAAGCTGAATCAATGTGTGTCTGTCCTATCACATGACTACTCTGTCTTCCCTCCTACTGACGTCACCAGGTGATCGGGCGTCCCGTGCCTAGACCCGATTCTCCCAATGTTCATTGGCCATTGCCAACCACCACAACCACAACTGCAGCAACAACAACAACAACTCTTCCACTACCACCTCAACCACAACAAGGTCCATCAGATCCTATCATCATCAAGCGTATGGGTGAACTTGAAGAGTTTATCGCGAATCTAGTGGAAGAAAATCAAGCTCTGGAAACACGTCTAGACAAGCAGGGGAGCAGGATCAATAAGTTGGAAACTATGGACTTACCCAAAATGATCAGAGAGCAGACGGTGGAGTTTATTGATTCACAGGAGATTGACCGAAAGATTAATGAATCAGTTAAGGAGGTGGTTATATCATCAGTAAAGCATGCAATGAGAGCTCCTCTTCGTGCTCGCTTCAAGGATCTCCCTACGTCTGACATGAAGGAAATTCTGCTCCAACGCATGTTGGAGGAGAACTATGACAAGGGACATGCTAACCACCGAGTAGCATATGAAGCACTGCAGGACTCCATCCGTCGTGATGAAAGTGAGGACTTTGATGTAGATAAGGCTCAGGAGGAAACTAAGAAGAAAAGTAAGCAAGATCCTCCAAAGACTCCGCCTGGGTCTCCACCTTCACCACCACCTCCTCCTCCACCACCGTCAGGCGCATCAGGCTTCTTGCGACAGACCGTAGCCTCGAATCTGCTCAAGCATCTCCTCCACCACCTCCTTGAGACCTATCCACTCATCAGGGAGATCAGTCAACAAGCACCGCGGCCCCAAGTTCCTCAAAGACAGCTGCTTCAGCTGAATACTCTGCTTGGACAATGACTGACACCCGGATTAAGCCCTCAATCAAACTATTCTGTTGATCTTAAAATGGAATGAGGAAATCACTAAATAAGAACAGCATATTCTAGTGGTGATGAGGTAGAGTGATCATATTCCTACAGTTAACTTGAGGCTGAGCTGGAGTAACCTCTCGCTGAAACAGAGCGTCACTCCAAACCTGCTAGGACATTCCATCATCTGATCTGACTATGCCAACAAACAACTAGGCCTCTGCTCTGAAGTCGACATATGCACCTCCACAGGAGAACTCTCTACTTGCTCAAACCGGGGATATGGCGATGTTTATGGATTGGTACTACAAACGACAAGGAATCACTCACCTGACACTACAAGACCTGGAAGGCCCTGCATTCGAAATCGTTAAAGTGTTTCATCCGACGTGATTCATCTTCCAATTCCCAAAGGGAAGCTGCCACAATCCTCTCACCGATCAAGAGGATGATACAACCTCAGGTCCAACACAGCAACCACTTCCACAGGTGGTAAACCAGAGCCATGAAACAATTCCACCGGACTTCTTCTTCAACAAAGACCTGAGTATCTACTATATGTCACAAGGCTGGCAGACCGGCCCTTGTCATCTCAAAGATAAGGCGACATATTAATCCATGTCGGCTAGAAACCAGGTGCCTGATCAGTCTGGATATGATGCGGAGTGCAAGATAACAATCGCATCCTATGTATGGTATCTCTCACTGGTGGTTTCAAAGACAACGATTCTACATTGACCGATTCTCATCTGAAGGAGACCGCCGAGCAGTAAGGACTCATATGCGTATCTTAAGTGTCGTCTGAATCGAAGTCTTTTCAATGTATGGGTACAACTACATGAAGAAGATAGTCCTTCGTCGAGCTGATCTCAAAGAATACGTCATAGCAGAAAGGGACTTCAAATACATGTACCCTAGTGACTTTGAAGATCTGTACTTGTTAAATCTTCAAGGTCACTTGAACCACCTATCACCCGAAGACAAAAAGATTCTAACTACCGCTGTCAATCTATGGACCAGAAAACATGGGTATCAGACAACGTTATAAACTTCCGGCTGGAATTGATATTACCAACGCGCTAAACCTCACAAAACTTTGATGGGAGGCCACAGGATTTGAGTATCAAGCATGTGTTCACTTCAGAGACTCTCCAAGGGCAGTCATTTTTAGAGATAAATACGGGGTTCAGATGAACATTAAGGTTCAATGAAATACACAAGTTCAGTGGATTTGCACTCTGCAACAGATTTGATGAAGCGTTGGACTATCGAGTCAAGGAATTCCGGATCAACAAGACTAATCCAGGGATGAACGCCAGATTTTGGACGAAGAAAGATGTTGACAGAAGCAAGGACTTCATGTTCGCTATCCAGAAACGACTAAAGACAAGACGTATCTTCCGGAATCTGGAAAGCTTTGTTGGTGGACGGATTCGAGAAGGCGACTACCGGTTACTGAAGAGAACCGAATGAGGGGTAGTATAATATATATGTTATTGTAATATGTACATTATAATGTAGTGACTGAATTGTAACTTTGGCTTGTATATTAAGTAACAATATGTTTTCGTATTCGGATTATATAAACCTGACACACTTTCTCCTAATTTTTCCCTAACCTAAATCAAATTGAGACCAAAATTCTCAACGATTTGAAATTTGCTCGGGGGAGAAAATGTTATTTAATTATGAAAATCTGAATAAAAAAAGTGGTCTTTTAGAACTCGAGTGTAGGCACCACCATATGTGCTAAACCTTTTTTATATCGATGCACCTATTAGGGGATCGAATGTAATTTGATGTCAATCCCCTCCGGTTTGTGGAAATACAAGACCAAAGACCCCAGTAATCAACTTATCCGGTATTATAATGAATGGTACGGTTAGGTACTAACGCTCCCACGATCCGCCAAAACCGAGGAATATACCCAGGGACAACCACATTTAGTGTAGAAGTCCTAGAATGATTACAAAAAAGAGTTCGTGAGAATAAGGGAATATGCGGACAGAGATAAAGCTTAGTATTTGGAATAAACCAACAAGGTCTAGAATATGAAGTACTCGGTAAGCACTGAATTGTTGAAGAATGAAAAAGAATGTAAGATAAAGGTTGAAAAGAAAGCACCCTACTTAAACATTAGGCAGAATATAAAAAACCGGGTCAATACATATGCTGTCCGAATCAACATGGGTTGATAGCTGACAATTGAATACAAGTATCAATAGACCCATATACGCTTCCACAACCCTGCCCTAGCTACTCGAATGATCCCTCAAAAGGATTTCTTGTTTCGATCAAACTTCTCACGAGATCAATACAATTCTATCGTCTCTCTCACTCCGAGTTAGTCGATATTGAAAAGGTGGCAGTCCGCTCCAGCCTCCGACCACTAAAACCAAAAATGCACTATTGAGTCTAGAGCCTTGAGATCATCCAAAAGTCTCGTTAGACCCACTATCCATATTGACTTGTTTTCTTCTCACACACTGTGACAAAAGTAAAGAATTTAAGAGTCCATTCGCATTATCCTTAGTGGTTAGCCAGAACATCCGGTGATACGAAAGTACTCACAATGAAGATGGAAATCCTTCTAAAGCCAACATCAAACAAGCTCTTGTAGGTGACCTGAGATCCACTATGGATTAAACTTGTGACAAATGGAAAGCAACGATGGTGCGATTCTTTGTGAATCAAACTTGTTCCAGGTTGTGAATTGACGAATCATTTTGGAAAACCTCTCGATGTGCTCAACAACTGATTTTCTAGCACATCGATTGTGAACTTCTTTCAAAACAAATGAGTTTCTAATGAAATTTGATTTTATGCTATCAAACACTCTCGATGTGTCACAAAATACTTTCTCAAACGACACGTCGATTGATTTTCAAATCAAGTTTTCTCTTTAATCGGTAAGATAGTAACTAACCGATTCACTCTTATCGTGCTGTCTGCTTTGAGACGTTCCGATACAGAGAACAGGCAAGTATGGAGATTTTGATGGTTACACATCAGATGATCTGATACTTATACTGGAAATCCTGTCAAGGAGATTCTTCTTAAGATGAATCTACCTGATCACAGGTCGGTCCTCACGGATCCGGAGGTTAATCCAACCAGACTCGGGCGAATGACAAAGCCAAATTCGTCCACACACTTTATTGCTAACTGGTTTATTACAAGATCAAGTTATGGTGGAAATGGATATACTTCGTTCGAGTGGAGTCATTTCACAGCCCCATGCTCACACTTAATGTATTTAATCAAAGACACCATGACAACCAAAAGACCTATAACACAGCTTCCGCTACTCTGATAAGTAATGTCATGATCAAGAAAAGTGTGAGCATGCCGGTCCGAAAGTCACAACGTCACATGAAGGTAATGCTACCCAACAAGGATGATCAAGAGATTTAAGATGGATGATGATCTCAAAGAAAGCTCAAAGATCGCACAAGCCTAAGGGACAAATCTCAAAGTTCACTACATAATGTACAAGGACATCAAAGATTGAAGAATCAAAGACTTCGAGCCACAGACAGAAGGTTAATGAAGTAGAACGGTAGAATTCATAATGCACTTTCTGGGGTGACCTCCCTTAGGGGGAGATTGTTAGGATTATGAAAAAGACTCGGTCACCCCGTGTATAATCTAGAATAGCATAGCTCGTTGTCTAATTGTAAGCGTATGACTAATAGTATTGGGCCGGGCCTTTAGCCCACTTGTAAGCCCATACTCAAGCCCATTAGGGCATAAACACTCATGTATATAAACCCCTTCCTATCCATGGGAAGGGGTTGGTTGTTCATTTTATCACAAAGCTTCCATTTGCATTTTCTCTCACTAGAAATACTTCACTTTCTCTCTAGATAATTTGCCAACCCAATCATCCATGCTTGTGTTATGATATCATGTATACTACAATATTTGCAAGATAATTATTCATATTTTAGTGTTATTAGTCTGTTTTATAGTGTTTTCCGGGGCTAAAATGATGTGTGTTTAAGCACACATCAAATTCCTCCACACTTAGCCATTGCTGGTCCCACACGCAATGTTTATAATACACGCTCAGAAAGAAATAATTTAACCCCCCTTAACTTAATAACCCTTCACATCAAACAAGAACAGAAAAGGTCCATTAAAAGAGTTAAAATCATTTGTTTCTAAAGCGCCCCTGCTTTAACCACTTATTCAATAATAAATAAAAGACTAATTTAAAATTTATTCAAATTATATAAAAGGCTTTAAGTACGGGAGTTTGTCATTCTTAATTTTCACAATCCACAAACCAAGCTTAAAACGAAATCACGGCTAAATATAAGATTAGATGTTAACACTACTCATAAATGCTAATTGTGTAAACAACAATTTTTCGCTCCCTTATTCCTAATTCCTCTACGTAAATAATCCGAAAATATAATGTAAAACGAGATCACTTATTTTATATAAATTATGGCCTTATTATTATAAAGGTGACCGGTTTAAACCATAATTAGTTTGAAATCCTTTCCTAAAGAGACGATATGCTGAGAATAAGGTCCACATTAAGGTTCTAATTTCGCATGATTTAGGGGTTATCCTTTTTATTTCATCCGAAACAGCTCAACTACGAGTCCAGAGACGGAGGCTTTATTTAGATAACCCCGGAGTTGAAATTTGGCTTTATTATTATTATTAAGCAACAATATTAGCCCTCGGTCCTTTAAACAAATGCAACATCGGGAGCGAACCGAACAGAAACAATAGTCTTATTTTGACCTCGGTAATTTCCTCGACATTTTTGAAGGCTGAGACATCGGGAGTGAACCGACAGGAAACAACAAACTTTTATCAGTCTCGAATAATAATAATAATTATTATTATTACTTCCACCCTTTAAACGACTGCAACATCGGGAGCGAACCGACAGGAAATAGTGGTCTTATTTCGAGGAAAATGGGATGAACATTTTAAAGTCAATTGATGAAGGACCATTTCAGATGGGGACCACGCGAGTAATTATTGCTGAAGGAACTAAAGGTTTACTCAATCTGGGTCCTGAACGACCTCGAGTTTATTCGGATCTGTCACAAGATGAGAAGGATAGGTACAATGCAGACATTCGGGCAACAAACATCATACTTCAAGGTCTACCAAAAGATATCTATTAACTTATTAATCATTACACTGATGCAAAGGACATATGGGACAATGTGAAGATGCTTTTGGAAGGATCGGAATTAACAAAGGAAGACCGTGAATCACAACTGTATGATGACTTTGAACACTTTTGTAACACCCCCAAATTGGGTCGCAGCGGAATAAGGGTCCGGGGCGTGTTACTTCTCAGATCAACAACACAAGATAATATAAGAACGACCAAAAAGTCGTTTAAAACTGATACATTGGATTTAATAAAGTATGTGTTACAAAAGCCCGAAGCTTTACTTGTTTACTTGTTATTATTACAAAGATTTCCAGCCCATAACAGATATACAAAATGTAATGCGACTAAATCTTTAATGCATGACTTCAAAATATAACCACCAATGTATCCTTCACACCTCGTGCTTAATGATCTCCTGAAAAACATTGCATTTAAAAACGTCAACATAAAGTTGGTGAATTTCATAGGTTTATGTAAATGTATAAGCAGGACCGCAAGACTTTCCCAGTGATAATGCAACAGATGCAGACATCACAAAATGCAATTACGTTTTGCCTAAGCACATGACACCGAAGCTCGACATAATTGAATACAATATATAAATATGCCTATATTGCCCTCGTGATGATGCTCGAACATGTAACATCTATATCCGACATGAATATACGTTCGTTTCCAGTGATAGCTAGTCACCCGAACGGGGAGGTCAATCCCAAATAGATCTATCTATAATCATTCGCGCTCACATTCCAGTAATTGACAGTTCATGATTCATGGGCATAGTGGGTTATCGCTACTTAGGCAACACGTAATCATGATAAAATGTACACTTGCGTCTAATTTGTAAAACATGCATATGTTTCTCACCCCAAAAACTTGTAATTTAATAATTGTAAAACATGGGGCTATGAACTCACCTTGAGTGAGTAAACTGATAATAAAATATCCCAAGTAAAAATGCGTCACGCTAACGCCCGAATGCAACCTAGTTAATAT
The DNA here is from genome assembly GCA_026074375.1 of Tanacetum coccineum. Lineage (NCBI taxonomy): Eukaryota > Viridiplantae > Streptophyta > Magnoliopsida > Asterales > Asteraceae > Tanacetum > Tanacetum coccineum. The sequence continues at coordinate 11,454 of BQNB010137105.1, forward strand.
AGGTCGAATCAGTATTCAAGTACGTTGTCTAACAACAACTGTATATAATCCTATATAGTTATCATCGTACTATCGTTCGGGCTATCATAATTTAAGAGGTCATGACATGACGTACGAGGAGTTAGGACACTTTAAATCGTAAATCCAACAACTCGTCAATACGCCATCCGAAGAAGCCTCATTATGAAATTCCCTAGTAATATAGCACTTCGATAACTAATAACATATATAATCTATATAGCTATATCACCATCTATTTGTTTAAGTGAAATCGTAATTATAAAGTAAAAACGTATATAATTACGGCCTTTAGAAAAAATGACATAACTTAGTTCGTTTAAGCCCTTTCTTCGCCGTTTCTTATGCCCGACGCTTTCGTATTAAGACGAGTGATCATAAAATCACATTTTTAGGTTTTTAAGATTCTGTGATGAATAGTGTTTTTACTGTTCATAACAGCTATATAATCGTTTTTATACTTTTAATTTAACGTAAAACCCGTTTTTGTCGTATCTTATTCGTTATAGCTCCGTTTTTAGCGATTCTTTCGAACACGATCTCGTAATTTAAGTTTTTATCATATTATTGATGTTTACAAAGTATAAGTTTCTGCCATGAATAGTAACTTTTTATAAAATTTGTTTTATAAAAGATTAACATTGTAAACATTGTAAATAGCGTATCTCCTCGTTATAATCGGTTTTTCGAGTTCTTTATGACCCCTCAATCCTTGTGAACATGTAGTATTTTATAAAATCATACAACATTAATGTAAAATTCGAATTCAAACAGCCCCTTAAGATATTTTTTCCAATATGTGTTTTTAAAACTTGTTTTTTAGGACTTTTAGCTTTACCACTTTTGTTACAAACCTATTAAGCCTTAATAACATATGTCTTACATATATAGTCCATTAGGTCATTTTTTTGTCCAAGAAGTCCATAGTATCAAGAGCACAGAGTCTTGCAATACTTTCAATCTAACCTTATATAAGAAAACTTTTAGAAACTCTAAATTTGTTCATATATATGTTTACTCTTATGCATCATGTTAAAACACTTATCCATCCCTGTTAAACATCATAATAGCATCCCGTATAGCATGTAATAAGTATCACAAAACATTGACAATAAGTAAAAATTCCCATTTTATCATATTCAAGCGTACCCTAGATGGTGATTTTAACTAAGTAAAGCATATAACACATAAAATATTAAATATGAATATTTAAGTTCAATGAAATAACTTGTGTGGAAGATAGAGATAAGAATAACACTCACACCCTTGTGATTAAACCTCTTGGCTTGAAAAATTAGGATGAAACCCTAATTTTTCCCAAGTAACCCTTTGTTTTCTTCCTTGCTTGCAAATGGTGAACCAACTCTTGAAAACACCTTAGAATACCTTAGATATGATGTGTGTATGCTTGTATAATGATAGAAAATCAAGCTATGGATTTGGTTTTGACAAGGTTTTGAGCCGTGGCTTTTGATAGAGAAAAAGGGAGAGTTTTTGTGATTTCTTTGATAAGGAATATTGTTATGAATTCTTAGCTCACGACATGCGGGATATTTATCTACTTGGGGAAGATATTTGTGTCCAAGTTAAGTATGCAAGTGCCGAAGCTTATGGAAGAAGCTAGGGCTTATCTTGATAAGATTTGGCTAGTCATTGATGAGTCATGGTTCAAGTTGCATGCTAGATCTTTTAGGAAGATATTTGTGAAGTTCTTGGTCTCATCTTGGCTTATCCTAGTCATAATACACGAAATATATGTATATGTATAGAACTAATATGTAATTTGAATCATTTATATAAGTGTATACTTGTATTATATAAAGTATAATTTAGTAAATGACTTATAAAAATGTATACTTGGTACATTGTAAGTATGATTTGAATTCCTTCATATAGAAATATGTATAAAGTTGATACATACTTGAATTTAAATTAAATTTAAGTTTGATATAAATTTTGGGTATTTGATGAAGCGTAGATAAGTTAACGTGCTTCCGGGAAGGCCTAAACGTATTTTATCGCGAAACGTAAACACTTAACGTAACCAATAAAAATAAAATGTGCAATGATAATAATTATCCTCTAAATAATCATATAACACTTGCTTAGTAACATTTACATTGTATATCATTTAGTTACGCGATTTAGCTTAACGATTACGATTTAAAAGCAAACGCGTAAAACCCTAAAAATACTTAGTTGATTACATAAGTCGTCACAATGAACTAAACACGAGGTGTTTTAAAGTCTTTCCCCCGTTAAATGAGCCTTGTCCACAAGGCTTAAGACACAGACTTGAGATGGTGCGGTCTGGTGAAGAGGTGTGGAGATATTCATCCTAATTTGATCTTCACGTTCCTACGTAAACTCAGGACCCCGCCTAGAGTTCCATCGAACCTTGATAATTGGGACACGGCTCGCCTCAATGTGTTTTGACTTCGCGATCCATGAATCTACAGTCTCGTGGACAAAATGAAGCTTGCCATCTACTGCAAGTCCTCCAACGAACGACTAATGATCGTCAAATAACATTTATTAAGTTGGAATACATAAACGAATTGGGACCCTACTCACTCTTGAGGTGAAGCTCAAAGCTGGTAAGCAACGGCACCAACCTTTTCAATAGCTTAAAAGGTCTGACATATCTGGGGTTTAACTTCCCCCGTTTGTCAAAACGTACGACCCCTTTCCAAGGCGAAACCTTAAGCATAACTTTTATCTCCAACATGAAATTCATCGGTTTACAGCTTTAAATCAGAGTAGCTCTTTTCTATCGCGAGCGGTTGAATCATTTGTTTGATCTGGATGATCTCCCGTTGTTTCTTGCACTAATTCAGGGCCAGTGTGTTGAATTGTCCAACATCGCCCAACACACGATTGAACGACACTTGTCGACCAGTAAAGGTGCTTCAAACGGTGTAGGCCCTTAATGCTAGCATGAATCACTGTTATTTAAGAAAACTCAACTAATGGCAAATGTTTAACCCAACCATTTCCAAAGTCGATTACGTAAGCACGTAGCATATCCTTGAGAGTTTGGATGGTTCTCTCGCTTTGTCCGTCGTTTGCGGATGATATGTCAGTACCCAAAGCTTTCTGAAGTGACCTCTAGAAATTTGATGCGAACCGAGGGTCACGATCACAGATAATTGAAATAGGTATTCCATGCTTCGTGACTACCTCCTTTAGGTACATTCTTGGTAGTTTATCCATAGGATCCGTTTCCCTCATTGGCATAAAAAAGGCAGACTTTGTAATCAGATCACCGATCACCCAAATAGAGTCCATAACATGTGATACTTAGGAAGTTCTGACAAAATCCATCGAGAAGATTGTCCACTTCTATTGAGGTATCCTCGGGGTTGCGCTAACAAACCCAGATGGTCCTCTGATGTTTCCTGCCTTAACCTTAGCACATGGTCAAACATTTGCTTAACATAGTGGCATTTGGCTTTTTTTTATCCCATAATTGGGCCACCAGTATAGTTTCTTCATATCCTGGTACATCTTGTCATAACCTGATGAATAGAGTATTTAGACTTGTGGACTCGGTGCATGACACTCCTTAAGTCGCATAACAGGTTAACCAACTCCAGCCAATTAAGCACATAGTCCATCCGTACGGTGTTCCAACTTTTCCGTTCTAAGTTTCTCCGGATCTTTTGAATTCTCAACCAATATACCTCCAACATCCTCCTTCTTGATGTTCTCCGGCTTTCGTGCTTCAGTCTGAGCTTTCAAGATTTGTTTAGGAAGATCCAAGCCAATAGTCATCACTAAGGCCCGAACCCTTAGTGGTTCTCGTTCCTTCCTGCTCAGAGCATCAGCAACAACATTCGCCTTCCCTAGGTGATAACGAATTTCGCAATCGTAATCACTCAGCAACTCTAACCAGCGACGTTGCCTCATATTTAATTCCTTCTGATCAAGAATGTGTTGTAAACTTTTGTGATCAGTGAACACCGTGCACTTGGTTCCGTACAGATAGTGCCTCCAAATTTTAGCGAACCACTACGCCAGTTTCTAAATCATGATTCCATATAGTTTCTTTTTATGACTTTTTAACTACTTGATGCCAATAAGAAATCACCTTTTCTTTTTGCATCACACAGCGCCAAAACCGTCTTGAAGCATCGCAGTATGCGATGAAATCTTCGCTTCCCTCAGGTAAGGCCAGGATTGGTGCACTGCACAGCTTCTGCTTCAACAGTTGAAAAGCTGCTTCTTGTTTATCGCCCCAATCAAACTTGACACCTTTCTGGGTTAGTTTGGTCATTGTCTTGGCGATCTTTGAAAACCCTTCGATGAATCTTCTATAATAGCCGGCAAGGCCCAAAAATTAGCGAATTCTTTGTGTTTTAGGAACAGCCCAATCTTTTATAGATTTCAATCTGGCAGGGTCAACGTGAATACCTCGACATCTATCACGTGACTAAAGAATGTACCACGAGATCCAATTTCAGCACTGAGAACTTGGCGTACAATTCTTCCTTCTTAAGCAATTTCAAGATCTGCCTAAGGTGTTCTTCATGTTCTGTAAAACCCTAAAATCAGAACAAGTGCAAAATTACCAAAATGCCCCTAATGTCAGAAAATTTAATAAAAGCATGAATAAAATTCAATCAAGTGTTATAAATTATAAAATACATCATGTGACAAGTATAAAATTTATATAAGATTAAAATATCTTATATTATGCAAGAAAAATAATTATTTCTTATATTTATGCATTTTGCCGAAATTATTATAAGTTAATTACTTATATTATGCAATTAAATATAAAATAAATTAGGGAAATTATAAAATATTTTTAGGCAAAATTAAATCTGATTTTATCCCCTTGAATACCCAAAAAACTCGGCATTTTATGTTGTATATCTTTTTATATACAATTTCGATTGTACATACTAAAAACCATTTCCAAAACCCTAAACAATTAAAGTGGCGGCTCCATAATTTTTTCAAGGCAAGGAACGATTTTTATAGGGTTCTTGGGAGTACAAGGGAGCTAAGAAAATTATTGGTTCATTGGTTTGAAGCTTGATTCGATTTATGGTGTTCTTTTGAATTCGAAATACCTAGCCGAACTCAATAATTCATAAAATCATCCATAATTATTCAAGGTATTTTTATAACTCATTTTACATTATATACATCTGATATGTTCATGAGAAAAATTACCATGCACGTTATTTTGATTTATTAAGCTTAAACATGATCTAAACCCTAAATAATTGCAAGAATTGTATTCGGCTCTAAATAAATTTATACTTTCGATTTTATAATTTTTATGACTTGTATATATCATGTATGAACCAGATAAATTGTTAGAAAAATTGTATAAAAGATTTAGATAATTATTGTGGAATTTCTAATTCTTGCCGATTTTGAATTATGAAAGAAATGAAGAAATAAATTGGAAAACGAATTAGGGTTAGGGTTTTTATATTTTTCCCAGGTCCAATACATGCTAATGAATGTATAAAAATTATGTAATTATTGGGGGAAATTTTAATTAGGGTTTTGTGCATTTATTGGTTACCCGATTTGTGTTTTAAAAGTATAAGGGGGTGTTTTGTAATTTCTGAAACTTTGGGGCTGATTATGGCATGTTAATATAATGTATAGATTCTGTGAAAAATAAGTAGAAGGGTATAAATTGTCATTTGATAATTGTTATGGGTTAAACATGATTAATTATATATAATATATATATAATTCGAATTGTATTTAAAACTGAGGGACTAAAAGTGTAAATTATGAAAAGTACAAGGTATGATCAGTAATTAAAGTATTAAGTATGAAAATACCATATTTGATATTATAAGGGCTTGTGTTGCAAAAATGGATAATTAAAGATTATGTTTAATTAAATTAATAACTAAAAGGACTAATTACGTAAATTATGTAAGATCAAGGATTTGGATTGTAAATACAGAAATAGAAACCTGCTAATTATAGAAACATGCTATTTATGGAAACTTACTATTTATAGAAACCTGCTAATTATAGAAACATGCTATTTATGGAAACTTACTATCATTAGAAGCTGCTATTTTTGGAAAGTACCCAATATAACAAGAATACTAATCATGAAACATATTAATCATGGAATATGTTAATCATAGAACGTACTAATCAAGGAATCATGCTAATTATAGAAAGTTACTAAAAATAGAAAGTTACTTGCTTCAACCTAATGTTAGCCCTAATAAGGTGAGACCTTATTCCATGTTTTATCATCCTTATCTCTATATCATGTGCCACCCAATTATTCTTTGAGGCACAAGAGTGGAGACCGTTATTGTAGTACCTCGTAAATTTGGGTCAATATTTTTTCTATTATTGATTTTACTTTTAAGTAAAATTTACTTTTTACGATTAACCGAATAGGTTGACTCCTGTTAATAATAAAACGTTTATTAAACGTG